>WTSP01007386.1:0-40313 GCA_025331215.1 Actenoides lindsayi | reverse complement strand
CCGGAGGAACTGGGCATCCCTGTGGGAAGGTTCTGGGGCTTGGCTGCGAACACTGCTGAGTATTGGTGGGAGGGGGCTGAGGCACAGAGAGGGACGGGATTTGGTAGGGGGAAGGAGGGGGCTGAAGTTCTCTGCAGAGAGGTGTGGGTCAGACTCTGGCTGTGGCCGGGCTGCTGTTGGGTTAGACTCCTGTAAGGTGTTGATATCTAGTGACCAGAGAAGCTTTTTACAGCCCTCCCCACAGATTCAGCAGCCTACTGGAGCATGCTTTTGCTAGAGGGGCTTTGTGGTTTGCCGTGTCTCCTTCCTCTATCCCAACCTAGGGGACTGAATCTTCTAGTGGATCCAGTGGTTTGTCCAGTGAGGGTCAAGCCTTCTTCCAGGGTTTGTACCTAGACTCCATTGGTTTGGACAGAATGGGGTGGGCATCCTTCTGGGCCATGTGGTTGCTACTCAGATTGCATCCTTGAGCCTCCTGGGACTTCAAACATGTAAACTCCCTCTGCAGGGCAATGCCATTTCGTCACACCCCTGGCTTCAGACACAGAAAGATGTTTTATGGTGATCTCTGCTCCATCCCCCGTGTCCCCCCTTTCTTGTACCTCATTCTGGTGCTTCCTCATACCTTCCCAGGTCACCATGGGCATAATTTACCTGCGCACATTCCTGGCCTTCCTTCTTCTCCCTCTTGTTGTGCTTGGGGCACCTGCTGATGAACCCAACCTCACAGAACCAGGCCCTGGTTCTTGCAAGCGCTGTTGTGACCCACTGGACTCTTCCACAGATGCCCCACCACTCCCTTCCAGCCATCACCACTTGCCCTACCCAATGCCGGAGATCCGTCCCTATATCAACATCACCATACTGAAGGGTAAGTGCCCACCTTGGCCCCGGGAGGCCCAGGCCTGCTCAGGGACTGGTAGCAGTACGGTGGAGGTGACAGCTGAGTTGCTGGCATGCTGGTTATGCTAACAGACTGCTAGATGCCATCCTGAAGGGTATGTGCCCACACACAGTGTGCCCATAGTTTAGATGTTTTGTGCTGTGATCAAGATTAGGCTGGGGGGAGGGAAGTCAGTGCATATCCCTGCTGTGAGCTCTTCGTCTCAGGATGCTGCTTGCTACAAGGTCTTCCTCCCTGCTAGCACAGGGGTGGCAATGGCAGCCTCTTGCCAAGCTGGGAGGACAGCTTTCTTGCCTCAGGTTTCCAGAGTCCTGTAGTGCCTGAGGGAAGGAGCAGTCTCTATCCGCTTGCAAAATAAGCATATTTGGAGGGTTGGCATTGGCACCTGGGAATGCTGTGGGAAAATCTCCTCCAGCTTCATGGGTCACATGCATTTTAGAAATGGAGGAGGGCAAAGGGAGGCAGCAGCTATTTGCAAGCACCTCCAGGCTAACTGGCAGTGACCACCAGCTCATTCCACCCTGCTGCGGCTGTCTTGGCTAACGGGAAAAGGCTCTCTATTTTAGATCAGCTCCTCCCTTCAGGGCTCCCCTTTTAGCCTTTGCTGCAGGCAAAAGCCTGTTCCCAGCTGAATACTGCTCCACTTGCTTATTGTTGCTCTGTGGTTCCTCTGGGCTAGCTGGGCAGATACTCCCCCTTCCCTGCCCAGCCTGGAAATAGCTTCAATCCATCAAATCTCACAAGTGTGTGTGTCTGGGGCAGATAGAGGTCTCGATTAGTGTGAGATGTTGCAGGGGGACCTGCAATACCATACAGGGGATGTAAAGGAGGAAAAGAACAAGGCACAAATTTAGGATGTTGTCACTTGTGCTAGATGCTGCTATGACCCTCGTCTCTCTATATACAAAGTATGTTCTGGTGCTGCTCTCTCTGTATTGAAGTCAATGCAAGTGTATGACACATAATGCACAAACCCCAGGTTAGAACTGCAGTAGTAATTATACAGGATGCCCAAAGGATGCATGTATGGTCAAAGTATCAGTCCACTAACTTGCACTGCACCACTCAGCAAGTCCAGCTTGTATCTTTTCCCTCTGACCTACCTCATTGTCCCTCTCTAGTCATAATCTTGCATAGGCATTAGTGCTCCTTCACCTTCTCCAGCCTACAACCACAGCAGTGCACACTATGTGGATAATTGGGTCATAGAAGAGGTGTGTAGGAGGGCAGGGGCTATGGTGGAGGTAAAGGAGTGTGGAGGAAGAAGAGGTTAAGAGCCCTAGTGGTACTTCGCACATTTCTGGGCTCCCTCCCAGGCTGAAGTCTCCCAGGGAGAGGTCCTAGTGCCTCTATCAAAGCCATATTGTGTGGTGAGCTTGGGATTCATAAGAGAAGAGACCCCAGTTACACCCAGAACTCTCCTAGCTCCTTTCCCATGAAGCACAACGTCAGGAGCTTTCCTTCTTCTGGCATTGCCTTGTCCTTGAGCAGTCCTCTGCCTCCTCACTAGGCTTTATCACCTCCACTTTCACCACTCTGTTATCACATAGGAGTTATGTCCTCTGCTTCCTCTTGTAGGAGAGAAAGGAGACCGGGGAGAGCCTGGGATGCCAGGGAAATGGGGCAAAGAAGGACCACGAGGCGAGCGGGGTGCCCAGGGCCAGAAAGGCAGTAAAGGACAGATGGGCACAGCAGGAGAGTCCTGCAAGCATCAGTACGCT
The DNA here is from genome assembly GCA_025331215.1 of Actenoides lindsayi. Lineage (NCBI taxonomy): Eukaryota > Metazoa > Chordata > Aves > Coraciiformes > Alcedinidae > Actenoides > Actenoides lindsayi. The sequence continues at coordinate 37,688 of WTSP01007386.1, read as the reverse complement.
GCATTTTCCGTCGGTCGCAAGAAAGCACTGCACAGCAGTGAGGGCTTCCAGGCCTTGATCTTTGACACCGTCTTTGTCAACCTCTACAGCCACTTCGATATGTTTAATGGCAAATTCTACTGCTATGTAGGTGGACTTTACTATTTCAGCCTCAACGTCCACACTTGGAACTTCAAGGAGACCTACATGCACATCATGCACAATGAAGAAGAAGCAGTCATCTTGTATGCACAACCCAGTGATCGCAGCATCATGCAGAGCCAGAGTCTCATGCTAGAGCTTCAGGAAAATGATGAGATCTGGGTGAGGCTCTACAAGCGGGAGCGGGAGAATGCCATTTACAGTGATGATGTTGATGTATACATCACCTTCAATGGGTACCTGGTCAAGCCCAGCCTTGACTAACTGCCTCTCCTCCTCCTCCTTGGGGCCTCTTTGGCCTTTTCCTTCTTCCTCTCTGTCTCTCTCTCTCTCTTTACTGCCCGCAACCACTGCAAATCACCTGGAAATGAGCCTGTCAAGTCTCAGGCACTAAGTGTGAAACTTGCCACACTGGCTTCCACCTCATGCTCTCTTGTAGCCAGGGCTGTATCTGTCCACTTAGAGCGTCACACTACCATCTCTTGCCCCCTCATATTATGACTCCAATTTAGGTTATTGGCTGCTTCTAAATCTGCCAGTAAACTATGTCTGGTATTTAGGGTCCTGTAGCAGGAGGAAAGCTAAAATGCTGCTCCTGTGGATATGTCCCTCCTTGGAGCTTTGTAAACAAAGGAATTCTGTATAAAGGGCTAGAAAGTCCCCACTGACCAGGTACATCCTGGCTCTTCTCCATCCCAACTAGACATGCCAGTTTTGCAGCCTGCAACATGGCCTTAATGTCACCTCTCACACCTGTAGTCTGGAGAGCTGGCTGGGATCCGATAGCCTCATGTAGCACAAGGAAGATGTAGAAGAAACGAGAGACAATACTGTCTTTCCAAAAAGGGGACTGTTGACCTTCTGAAGTATGTCATTAGCTTTCCTAGGCACCTTTCTGAGTCACAGAGTACAGGTTGGCTGTAACATCTAGCTATTGTCCTCTCTGCCAGCTCTAGCTTTTCAAAGAGATGAAGAGTCAGACACTCAGCCAGACCCTTCAGAGTCATCTGCTGTTGAATCAGTAGAACCCACCACTCTATTCCCACTAGGCATCATAAGTACAGAATGAAAGAGAGAGAGAGACAGCCCTACTGAAGCTCCCTCTCAAACCTCCCTGGGGTGCTACTTGGTCTTAGTTACCCAGGTGTGGGAAGCTAGTCCAGACAGCGAACCCAAATCTGCTCTCTGATTTGTCAAAGGTGCACCTATGCCCTTCCATTGGTATCAGCAGTCATCCCTCACTTGCTGACATGAGGGCAGAGTCAGGCCCTGGCTCCTGCGTGCCATTACATTGTCCTCCTGAAGGTGGTTCACCCACATCACTATTGAGGGACTGCTGTTTCAGGACCCGAGCTGGAGGCTGTAAGGGCAATTGCAGTTAAATCAGTTCCAAACCTGGTCAGGTTGACACCTCCTCGCCTCTGTGATGGAAAAAGAGATAGAGGTGAGACTACAGCACCTCGCCCCAGGGTTAAAAGCTTCCCTGCCACATGCTCTGTGACCTTTTCTGGCAATATTGTCAGAGCAACTGACAAAAGCGTGTGGCTAAAACAAATCCTTGCTCTTCTTGTCAGGTTGCAGTGGGAAAGGAATGCCAGCGGTAGGGTTTTCTAGTACCATTTGTACTGGTCTCACACTGCTCTCACTCACATCCCTCTGGGACTGCTACGGTCCTGGGGGGAGCAGATGAGGCTGACTCAGCACTTTGGGAAGCCTACTTCCACATGTTGTGATGCTTCCATAAACAGCAGTGGCAAGAGTTGTCTCTTTTTTGAGTCTCAGGACAGGACAAGCAGGAGAAACTGTATTTCTCCTCTGCCCATCACTGATAATGAAGTCTTTTGACTTGTCTAGCTTCTGTGGTCTCATGATTAGCCATGGTCTCTGCCTATAGCACCTGGGACTACCAGAGCTCTCCCATAGGAGATATGCATCTTTATACAGGACTAGGCCTGGTACACTCAGCTCGGGATGGCAAAGACCCAGGGACCCAGGCTAAATAATAAAAACAAACTTGAGAGAATTGCAGGACATTTTCTCTCATGCCCTGTTTACTTGTTCTCCCTATTTTGCTAAGGAAGCCGTTCAGACTGGAATGAGTTTCAGGCACTTTCTGCCCTGGATCCTCCCCACCACTATCACTGAGGCACTGGGTATAAAAACAAGGTTTCACTGAGGCACAACTGGGTTTTTCCCAGGGAAACATGTGATGGTGGGATCATGGAAACTAAAGGACACTGTGAGTTTCCTCCTCTCCCTTAACAGGCCAAGTGTGTGGAATTGCTCAGAGACAGGATTTCAGGCAGTGGAGAGGAAGTAGCATGCTGGAGGGGATGCTCAGGACCGAATCCCTTTCTCTCTTCCTCAACAGGCTGCAAACCCAGATATTGTCTATTTACAGTGTATAGTGCCCCTGTGTCTCCCTGAAGAGAAACAAGCCTCTCTAACACTGAATATCTCCAGAAACAAGCTTCCTTCTTCCTCTCTTTCTGTTTGGTGTTTGAATGCCAATGATAGGTCTCATGTGCTGCCCGTGAGCAGCCGGTTGGTGCCTGATGCACAGGAGAGAGGAAGGCAGGGTGACCAAAGGATGTGTCTAGCAGGCTTCTTGGTGCTAAAGAAGATGGCAATCCCTTGGTGCTAAATCAGACTTCAGGAATATTGGGTGCTTTATGGAAGGTGTAGTAGGCTGAGTTGTAATGTACTGTGGAATTAATGGTGCTTTATGTTACAGAACTAAACGAATTTCAAGAACTGATATGTATATATATATGTTATTTTTTTTCAGTGGTATTAAACTTTTTTCCTTGGTTGTTTTGCACTTATATCTGCTTTTCCCTCCCAACTTAATCCTTCTAACTCTGATTATCACTGAATAGTGTGATGGAAAAGACACTGACCTGAAAGAGACAGGTACAAAGTCCAACTCAGTTCTGGAACTTCACTGGGCAATCCTTGGCAATGTTCTATTTGTTTCCTTTGTGGAGAACCATTACTTTAAAGATACTTACTGCTTGAACACTTCTAATTATGACAACCCTCTCCTCTTTGCTGGAAAAGCTTTAAGCAAATTCAAGGAACGAGTCCTTGGAAATTCACCCCCCCCAAAAAAAATTCAGGACAATATAATGGGTTGTAGGATTAGGCTTCAAGTACTTAATTAGTTATATTGAGGAAGGCTGTGCTAATGCTGGAGTTCTCTTAAGGGGGATCAGACCCCTTATCTTGTGAAATTTTTAGCAGATCCTTCTATCAAGTATTTAGCAAGCATGCGAGTTTTCTGTTTTCTCTGTGGTGCTCATCTCTTCTCTGCCAAGCAGTGAAAGTCATGAAGTACAGATGTGAGAGACAGGTTAAACTGTTGACTAGACAGTTGTGCTTGCTAACAGTTGGGTGAGTGGCAGTTCCAAAGTCAAGCTGGACACGTGTTTTTGGAAGACCTGTGTATGATGAGAAAGGCTTGAAAAAAAACCTTAGGGAAAAAATGTTCCTTGGGGGAAATGGGGAGACATGGAAGGGGAGTGGAAACTTGAGTGGAAGATCTAGGAAGGTTAGAGTCCTGAGGACAAGGAAATGCCATTTGGAGATCTCAGTGCAAATTGAAGAGGGGAGTGTGGTTTTGTTTAGTATCTTTGGGATTTGGACTGAGGGGACTCCTGCTGATCTGGAGGAATGGACAAGAAAACAAGAGGAGATGCCCATACAGGACATTTTGTTTTGAGTTTAATTCATCTTCACATAGCTTCTCCTGTGGTTTGACATGCACCAGATGCTTTGTTTGGCAAGGGTTGGAAAACATAATTATACGCGTTCTTACAGGCTTCTTTGGTCCTGTGTCAGGCCCAGGGCCAGGGCTATACATACTCTAGTAAATGCAATATTCTTGTCAGGTCAGAGCTCAGCCTTCTTTACACTTTTTATTTACTTTTGAGGAAGCAGATAGAAATGTGTCCTCAGGAAGTGCTGGGGTTCAGCTTGTGCATGTCCCTGACCCCTTGAGGTGAGATGCTGGTAGATTGGAGGTGACTTTGTTGCACTTAGAAAAGGTGAAGAGCGAGGGCGGAGGGAGGAGCGGAAATGTATAGCCAGACCTTCTAGAATAGTTTACTATGTTGCAGTCTTTCAGCCTGCCCACTTGGAGAGAAAAAAAGACACCTGGAAAGTCTCTTCATCCAGATCCCCTGGAGCTAAAGATGTATGGTGACAGGCAGAGTTTGTAGCCAGTGCCACCCATCACACCATGGATGCCCAGCTGGAGAGTTGCTGTAGATGAGGCTCAGCTCAGGCAGGATGGACCCTGCAATGCTGTTGAAGGAATGAGGGCTAGACTGGCTCAGACCAGCACTGCTTTTCCTGCCAGTGGGTGCAGCCATGCCCTGAAGGCCACAAGACGTCCATTCACTTCATTCACTCTGGGGCTAGGTCATTTTCCATGAAATGGGATGCCCTGTGGCATGTGAGCCTTGGACTGGTCACCGCCAGTTCCTCTCTACTGGGCAAAGCAAGAAGTGTGCCCTGGGGTGAGCTGCTTTATCACTATCTCTGGGGCCATTCCTCTCTTTTCTGCTGAAAGACAGGTCCAAGATCTGCTGCAAAGGGCTCTGCAGCCATGTCTGAGGCTTGTTCAAGGTACCTACCAAGGGGGTGCCCCTTTAAATAGGTTTCCTGCGGGTTGTGGTCTTGCAGGTAGGAAAGGGGAAGGGTTAGGGAGTGGAAAAGAGGAGGCAAAGAGCAGGATGCAGTGCTTTCTCTCGGGAAGAAAGGCATGTCAAGGCCAGCTGAAGGCCCTGCAATAGCTCCTTTCCCTGTTATAGCTGTCAGAAAGGGTAAGAATAAGAGCAAGAAAAGGAATGTAAAAGGAGACCTTTGACCGTACTGGGGGTACTCAGATGGGCACAGGTGAATGTGCCTGCACCCAAAGCACCAGGGAGAGCAGGGACGCAAAATAGAAGGACCTGGATCTGCAACTCCCCTGACTCTTTGTTACAGGTGGGGCAGCCATAAGAAAGGTCTCTGGCAGCCCCTTGAGCCTTGCCTCATTTTCCAGCTACAATGCAGTCTGTCCCACATCAGGGATTTGTGCACCATTCAGGGGGCTGCTGCACCATACTATAGCAAGTTCTCCCTCTGCTCCAGCCTGCTGTCTCTCCTCCCCTCCCAAACCACACAGACATCCTGCTTCACTCACACCTCAGCCTTATTTATCTCCCAGAGTTCAGGGAAAGAGAGGGAGTGATGAATTGCCACAGCCAGCTCTGCCCAGCATTGCAAGCAGAGCCTCCACCCTCCCTCCTTCCAGCACATCACAGCCAGATGCCAGCAATGGATTGAGCCTGGCCTAGATTTCCCTTTTCTCGCCTTCCCTTTCCCATTGTTGGCTGGGAGCTGCTCTTGGGGCCGAAGCGCTGGATGTGGACCCTGCCCATGGCTGCATGGGTGGTGGGGCACAGCAGCATTGCCAAGGGCGATCATTCCACTGCATCGTGTGCCATGGCCCTCCTCTGACCACAGTGGGGAAAATGGGCATTTACTGAGCCGTGCCGGGCTTCAGAGGCCAGCTCAGTGTGCACTCGTCACACCCACATATGTATATACAGGCACATACCAGCCCCATATGGACATCTCTCACCTTCCTGCCAACGGAAACTGTTGCCCTTTGCAAGCCCAGCTCACTCTAGAGATGCTATCAGGAGGTGGGTAGAGGTGGGCTGAGGCTCCAGGCCTCTTTGGTACATGTACAGCTCCCTCACCTCACGACATGCCTCCCCCTTCTCCCACAAGCCCTCTGTAATGCCTCTCCCCACAGTTATACCACAGTGAGTGCCAGGGCAGAAGGTTTAACCAAAGGCTTCTGACAGTTTTTCAAGCCACAGACCATGCCATGTCTTGAGTTTGTTTCAGTTAACTCACAAATGACCTGGGAATTATTGCAAAATCTCACGCTATTTCCAGTCTCTGTTTACAATGGCTAAAATAGGAGGCAGGATGGAGAGCTCTTGGGTTGGAGAAACTAAGGAGCAGGGGGTTTCCCATCCACCTGAGAAGTCTGAGAACCCAGTCCTGAGTGAGTGGGATGCAGGGGGCTGGTTTGTTTCTTGATTCACTTTAACCTACTTGCATCCATGCCTTTGAAAAGTGAGACTGACTCACATCAGTGTCAAAGCTGCTGAGGTGCCTAGACTGCCAGGGAGCCCAGACAATGCAAACTGCAGTGCACCTCTGAGACAGGAGATGTGTCCAAGCCTCCCTGATTGATACTGAGGACAGTTGCAATGCTTCCAAGTACCCAGGGGAAGAAAATGCCCAGGGAGAGGAAGGGAGACAACAGGTCTCCTGTCTAACTGACACCCATCCTGCAGGCATCATTTTCACTGCTCAGGTCCCTTGGAGACTATCGTCCAGGAGGACTCACAACAACATCCTAGAGCAAGGCTTGGGCAAAGCATCTTCCAGGAGGTGGCTGAGGCTCACTGCATTCTCCTGTTTGCCCCACACGTGCATTTCTAGGTTCATGTATTTCTCCCATTTATCTCTGCAGATGCTTTTTTTTTTTCCCCACATGTCCTTGGTTCTTACCCTGAAATATCAGAATGGGGCAGATCACTAGAAAGGACTACCCAGACAACTAAGACCTGTCCCCTGCAGGCACAGGCAGCAATTCAGCAGATCTTCTGGGCCAAGGCCCCACAGAATTACCATTCCACACAGAGTCCAAAACACCTCCCAAGCTCTTGCTTTGCCCCGACTCCCTCTTCTCTCTCTCCACAGGGTATGTTGGTGGCATTGTTTGACTCTTTAGAAGACTTATGCAGGTTTTTTGCATTTTCAAGCTTTCACGCTTGGTCCTGCAAGTCTTTGAAATGTTTTTGTGAAATTCCATTTGTTCATGATATGTCAGAGCCTGAAGCACTCCCCTGGTGCTAGGACAGGCTTGCTTCTCCTCTCTCAACCCTGCCAGCTGTGGAGACAGAACAGCTACGCCTTCATTGCAATGGCCAGACCAGGAAGGGACAGTGGTGTGTTGGCTCAGCCCCTGACTATCTTGTCCTGCAGGGTGGTGACCTGAGCTCTGGGGAGATGCAGAGAGGATCAAAGCATTGCCTTCTCTCTGCTGCAGTACTTTCTTTTTTTTTTTTTTCCATTCTCCCCCTCCTTTACATTCCTGTGCCAGCCCTCCTCACCACTTCGAAGCACTGTGCAGAGAGCTCTCTGAGTGCAAAGTGCAGGGGAAGCAGTAGGAGGGTCAGGTGAGGACTGAGAAGGGCAAGAGGAAAAGGTCAGTGACGCAAGCCCAAAGCGATGGCTCTCGGCTGAGCTGCTCTGCTGTTTGTCCGTGGTGCGTTATTTCTACTCGGCGCCGATTCACACATCTGGGGACCACAACTCCTTCCACCACCCACGCTCTTCCTCCCCCCTCACGGGGGCTGAGGCAGGGGAGGGGGGAAGGAGGGAGGGAGAGATACTGCACCAGGCTGCCAGCATCATTTCCAAGACCAAAAGGGGAAAAAAAAAAAACAAGCTGTCCTTTTCAACAGCCACCTTCCCTTCAGACACTGAGCAGCTCTGATGAAAGAACCTGCTGCCTGCAAAGAGGCAGGGAAAGTAGGAAGAAAAAGGGAATCCTCTTTCTTGGGGTGCAGGGAAGGTCCACGCTGGGGTACAGACACCCTTGTTCTTGCAACAGTGCAAGTTTCCCAGTGGAATTAAGGGTTCACCTGGGTAGATTGTGGGTCAGAGAAGGGACCTTGGTGCCTGCGGACACGTTGCTGTCCTTGGCCTGTTTCCAGGGTAAGCATTCAAGTGGAGCCAAGTGCTTGATCCCCTCTGTGTTTCCCCACTCAGCTGCAACTGTGCGTGTGTTTGTGCATGTTTGTGTGCGCGAATGTGTGCACAGGTGCAGGCAGAGGGCATGGCCCCCAGACCCTCTCCACAGCCTGATCCCAACCGTGGGGCATGGCACCCTGCCTGAAATAGCCCTCCTGGCCCCGTGCTGGCTGCGAGGGCTGCAGTTTGCTCTTTTGAGCTGCAAGGAGAGGGAGGATGAAATTACAAAATGCTTCAGTGCACTTTGCCCTCTCCTACTTCTTCTGCAGGGCGTACTGGAGCAAGAGGGAATGGTGATATCTAAAACGGCATTCCCCTCCTATCATGCATGCCCCTCTCAAAAACTGAAGAGGAGGAAAGTGGCACTGGTGTTGTCTTTCTCTAAGAAACTGTGGTTACTTGACCTTGGCTGGACACCAAGTGCCCACCAAGCTGCTCTATCACTCCTCCAGCACCTCCTCTTCTTAGCTGGACCAGGGGGAAGAAGATGAAACTCGTGGGTTAAGACAAAGGCAGTTTAATGAAAAACAAAGCAAGGCTGCGTGCGGAAGCAAAAGAAAACAAAGATTTTCTTTCTCTACTTCCCATCAGCAGGTGATGTCTGGACCTTTTACCGGGAAGCAGACCTCAAAATGCATAGCGGTTGCTCCAGAGGACAAGCAGATGTCCCCTTCTCCTCCTCCTTTTCCTAGCTTTTATAGTTGAGATGACACCATATGATATGAAATATCCCTTTGGTCAGTTTGGGTCAGCTGTCCCAGTTGCGTCCCCTCCCAAGACCTTGTCCACCCCATCCCACTGCAGGGAAAATGTTGAAAACCAGCCTTGGTGCTGTGTGAGCCCTGCCCAGCAGTGGACACAATACAGCTGTGCTGCCAGCACCTTTCCAGCTCTCAGTGCAAAGCACAACACTGAGAGGGCTGCTGTGAGGACAATTAATTCCAGCTCAGTCAGACACAATACAGGAACCAAGTCCCCTTTTCCCTGAGACCTCCACATCCCATGTCTCAAACACAGGCAGATGTGGTGAGATGTGTCTTGGGCTTTGTGTTACAGCAGAAACCTGAAATATAGCACATGTAATGGTCTCTGTGTGGCATCTCTTAAGGAGCACCTTCAGGCTCCTCAGTGACCATAGTGGGAAAAACAGTAATTTCCACACTGCTTCTATTTTCTCCAGGTCATAATCTTGTAGTGTTCACCAGGATCTGGTTCATGCAGCCTTACCTACTCCAGCCCCTGTTGCCAGAAAATGGGCTGTTCAGTTGTATGCCGCCATACCCAAAATCTTCATTAAGTTGCAGAGCTGCTCTGCTACAGGCAGTTCAACTCAGAGGAAGGTTCCCTAGCAGGAAAAGTACTCAGAGGACCAAACCCACAGCTGAAACCCTGATAGAGGTGGGCTCTGAAGAGGGGTGAGGAGATCTTTGGGCTGACCACCATGACTCAGAGCACTGAAATGCCCTCAAGTCTTTGGGTCAGGTTGAGGACCTGGACTTCAACCTTCCCTTCCATTCCTTTCATCCAGGCACACTGGTTGTGCTCTTTGCCTTTCTCATCATATCTTCTGCCTCCCAAGGTGGTGAAGAAAGCATACTGTGCTCACAAGCAGCAGTGTTAAGAGGGGCAAAAGGGAGAGGCTGAACCTGGTAAACCACAGAGCAGTGGAAAAAAATGGTTCTCCTGACTGAGTCCAGGGGAGAAACAGGAGCACAATTCCTGAGCATTGAGCTGTGGGGAGATGGACAGCTGCCTCCAAACAGTTAATTTCTCTTCAGGCATTTTGATGACATGAAAGGTAATAACTGCCACAGTCACAAATCAGTAACCCCCAGAAGGGCTTAAGCAGAGAGAAGGCAGTTGGCTTTTGGATAAGCGTGACATCATCAAGTATATGTTAAAACAAAATCAACAACTTAATTAACTCCCTTTCTAGCAACTGACCAGGCACAGGGCTGAAGAAAATGGAGAAGGAGTAAGGAGAGCTCTGGGTAGAATGGAGGTCATCGTTGTAATGATTTTTTTCCCCTAGAGAAGGAAGGGAAATGTGGTTAAATTGTGAGCAAGCTTGCTAATCAAAGTACCTGAGAGTTTATTCTCAAGAATCTCCTTGCAGTATCATGTCTTGCCTTCAAGCAATTTTGAACATACAATAAATCTCTGAATTATTCTCTATTTATTAGGCCTGGAAGCCATCATTGCTTCATATCAGGCGTGATAAGCATTTGCACACAGGCCCTTCTAACTTTAAATAGAAAGGTATGTAACACATTGGCAGGCTGCAAAACAGAGCAGGGCTTTATCTTTCCAAGACCACACAGGTAACAAGGTAATAATTTCCCTCAAGGATGAGAGCAGTTGCTGGTACTGAGTAGTAAATGGGCCAGCATTCAGCTCATTATCTTGCTCAGGTACAGGTTTGGTATAAAGATGGTCTCTGAATCCAATGCTGCCCTCCTGTAGATCACGTAACTTGCACAGGCACTCTCTCTTCAATACAGGTCTGTGAGCAAGGTCAGTAGGCACTCTGGCCGTGCATCTTCAGTATTTAACACCAGGGGAACCCTCAAGGACTTGCACAGGCACACTTTAATAAGAGAAGCCAATAATGTTTCTACAAACCTGGGCAGTGGACACTTGTCTGTGATGCAGGATCCGGTGCCTGGTCTGCAAATTTCAGTTCTTGAAGAGAAGAAGATATATGTCCTTTAAGCCTCTTTCCTTCTCTGCTGTGGAAAAGACACAGAGAGGATGTGAGATCTGTAAAAATACGTCAGTAGTCCCATGGGTATGCCACCATCCCTCCAGATCACACTGGTGAGTTTTCCATCGCAGGTGTGCCAGGCTAAGACCACCTGCATACACAGATGCCACAATTCAGCTGATAGAGATTACTTGCCACACTGCTGTGGGTCCTTCTGTGCCTCACACACTATGTCCACAGGCTCAGACAAGGGCGCAGGTACTGGCCTCTCTTCATCTTGCTGAGCCCAAGGGTACTGAGAAACAGAGTGGCAGACCCAGGGTGCCAGATTAGGTCTTCCATGAGTGACTCCAGGGAGGGACTCTGTCTGAGGAGCTCTTGCGCACCACAAGCATCTATCAGGGAGGCAGGCATCCACACCTAGGAGATCTCTTAAGCCTTGAGTCTACTGTGTGGGCTTCAGCCCTTCAGACCAAAGTCCTGACACCGTGTGGTTCAATCTAAACATAATGAAGAGGCACGACTCAGGTCCTGACTGGGAGCATCTTGTGACTATCCTGTACTTATGCTCACGAGTTCATAGCTGTGGGTTCACAGCCAGGAAGGCTAAGAGTGAAACTCCTTGAAAGTAGCATACTTCCCCTCCCACCCTTGTTTCTCCACTTCTCTGGGCCTGTGACCATCACTGTCAGGGAGTGAAAGTGAACACCTCCTCCCTCCCCTCCCACCTGTGGCCCCAGACTTGCCAGAGGTGAGAGTGTCAGCAAATGTCTCAGCTTTCTACCAATTTTATCCATATTTTTCCATAGCCTGCAGGGCTAGGGAAAGTCTGCTTTTAACCATTTTGTGTATTCTTGTGTATATTTGATGTCTTCTGCTTTTCTCAGGCAGATCTATCAGGACATTCTCTGGGGGACAGAAGTTGGAAGGGAAGGAACACATCTGTTGTGTAGGTGGGCTACACACTTGCTGTGCAGCGTGATTACTCCTTTGTAGTAACTGATCCCAGAACTTAAACTCCATCCCTTAAATGCCTCATCACTTAAACACAGTGGTGAAGATTAACCTGAAGGCAGTGGTTACCCTATAGCAAGAATATCCCTTGGAATGATGGAGCAGGAGGAATAAAAGCCTCTTTAACATCGGCCCAAGGTTGCCATTTTGATACAAAGCAGAGCCTCTTTTAGACAAGTAATGTGAACAAATTCAGTAAAGAGCTCGCTGATACGCTAAACAGTAGTTGCCCGCAGGGCCAATTTTACAGACTTTTGTTTCGGAGTAGAACCACAATTTAAGGGGAAAATAACGGCAGCTGTAGAATAACATCATAGTCTTGAGAAGCGCACGTATATAAATGGCAGGAAATTCAATGTAAAGGTTATAGTTAAAACAATATTGTTTGGAAAGTACCAAAATTAACCTACAGATTGTCTAGAGTTCTTCACAGTGTATCCTGTCAGGAAGCAAACTTTGATGGCCATCAGGGCATCTCTGCCCTCATCCCCTCACTTCCTGCTGGGTCTGCACCCTTCCCACTGCTCCACTCTAGAGTGGCTTGGGGGCAGGACACCAAGACAGATCTACTGAGCGCTCCATCTAGCTCGTCCCTGGTAAGCTAGGTGGTTTGTAAACCACAGGCAAGGCATCTCAGTTGGCCTGGGACTCCAGTCCCAACTCAGAGCCAGCAAAGGGAATGAATAGGCCTAGCCTAATGACAGCTTGAGCTGATGAAACATGGGATTTTTTGACACCACGCAAAACTTCTGTGCTTCACACTTCTTCACTGCCTCTGTTCTGCTCACCTTTGCAATTCTGTGGAGACTCTCAGTGGACACGCAACTGAAAATGAGAAGTTTCAGCAGTACTGCTCTTCTCTAATGAAAGCAGAGTGTGGGGAAAAAGAAGAGCCTGTGTGTAAGCACCTGACCCAGCCCTGCAGATTTTTAAAACTTACATTGTCCCCAAAACACCAATCTGGCCCAAATAACACCTTTAACCAAACCTCCAACACCACACTGTTACCTGGTTCTTCAACTCTGATTAGCAAGTTCACCCATCTCGGTCACCATTATGGGGACAGGAGGATAATCACAGGAACATCTCACATATGTCACTGACAACATGTTTTTTGTTTGGCTTCTCACATTACAAATGACACCATTCCTAACAATGTTGGTGTAAATGAGATAAAATGTGCCAAATTCTCGGTAGCATGATATCTTGGGTAATCAAATCTGAAAGCTGTGCTTGACAGCAAGTGTATTTATCTGTATCAGATGAGGGCTGGACACAATCACAAGCTGGGCACAATCTGGACACAATCATTCCTACACACACCTGTGTAGAAAACCCTTTCTCACTTACGCCACAGCATTGTGGCTCTAGTGCGTTTTAAACTGTGTATCAAATGGAAGTTAAACACGCTGAGGCAGTCTGTGTCTCCACATACCAGCATTTGGCTGTCTGTTAGCTGATCCATTGGACCATTCCTTCTCCCTTTACAATTCTGGAAAAGTCAATCAATTCCAGTCACACTTACCAAAGAGCTATATCCCTTACTACTGCTAAGCCAAGGTGGCTGGATAGAGGAGAGCTGGCTCTCCTTTTAGGACCCTCATTGGGAAAGTCTTCAATGTGACATTAGTCCTTGCTAGATATCAAAAAATGTGCACAAGAATCTATCATAGAGACCCAGATCTAATAAAAACGGCCTTCACTGAATTGGCTGAACAGATAAACCCTTGTTTTCAACTGTAGCAGCTGCTCATCTTCTCTGGGGACTAACTGCATGTAAAGTTTTCCTCTCCACTGTTTCAGGTACCACAGTGCAAAACCAACCTCTTCTGATTCTTACATGTTAAAAAACAAAACCAAAACCAACAACAGTGAAAAACAAACAAACAAACAAAAGGAATCAGTGGGTTTTTTCCCTTGATAAGCTGATGTTTGATCTTGGCTGGAAACCAAGTGCCCACCAAGCTGCTCTATCACACCCCCACCTCCTCTTCTTAGCTGGACCAGGGGCAAGAAAAGATGAAACTCGTGGGTTAAGACAAAAGCAGTTTAATGAAAAGCAAAGCAAGGCTGCGTGCAGAAGCAAAAGAAAACAAAGATTTTCTTTCTCTACTTCCCATCAGCAGGCAATGTCTGGCCCCTTTTCCAGGAAGCAGAGCTCGAATCGTGTAGCGGTTGCTCCAAAGGACAAGCAGATGCCCCCTTCTCCTCCTTTTCCTAGCTTTTACAGTTGAGATGACACCATATGATATGAAATATCCCTTTGGTCAGTTTGGGTCAGCTGTCCCAGTTGCGTCCCCTCCCAAGACCTTGTCCACCCCATCCCACTGCAGGGAAAATGTTGAAAACCAGCCTTGGTGCTGTGTGAGCCCTGCCCAGCAGTGGCCACAACACAGGTGTGTTACCAGCACCTTTCCAGCTCTCAGTGCAAAGCACAACACTGAGAGGGCTGCTGTGAGGACAATTCACTCCAGCTCAGTCAGACCCAATACAGCTGAACAATAAAAAAAAAAGGATGCTCTGTGCTCTTGCATTCCCAAAGGAAGGTGCAGATTTCTTAGTCTGAAGGAGAAATGGGAAAAATGATGGCTCATGAGCACTCCATTGCAGCCACAGAGCTGGTGATACCAAGAAATCACTCACAGAGCACTTCATTGCTTCAGCCAAGGACTTCCGTGCCAGAGTAAGCTGCATTAATTTTAAGAGTTCCTGGGAAAGGTGGGCTACGCCCTGATGATACATACCATTACAGCTCCACCCTGGTCAGACCCCCCAGGGTGCAGCTACCACAGTCAGTGATTATTACCAAGCAGGGGAACAGGCAGCCCGTCTTCTCGCCTGTGCTTTTTAGCAGAGGCTGGCTGGTCCGATTCCCCAGTTGCCATCACAAAGAGCAACCGTATCAGGATTCTTCGGATGACTAGCAAGAGCTTCCACACAACACGTCTCAGACTCCTGGTCCATGTTGTGCATGGTGAGGAAAGAGGTGTTGCACTCCAGACTGCTGGCTAAGTCTGTGCTTGATCCTGGATTAACTGGAATGCTTTCCCAGAAATGGCCATGAGGATCCACTTCGAGATGGCTCCGTACATGCCTTCAAATCACTGGTTTGCTCCAACCTACTTCTCTTTGAGGCCTGATATCTTCTGAGATCCAGTCTCTGGCCTGGGCCACCTGTGAGTAAAAATCCATTCTCCTCCCACACTCTTTTTCCACAGCCTGAAACCAAGATCCCTTTGTTTTTAAAGGAGGCCCTAACCTCCAGGTTTATAGAGTTCTCAAAAAGGAACTGCCTGGAGCCTTGAGATTAGACTCTGGCAATTTTTGGTCAGCAAAACCTGCTTGCTGGACCTGAGCTTGGGCCATGAGCTGCTTTAGGAGAGTAAGATGAGGAGCACAGAACGTGGTGACCACTGTGTGTATAAAAGGATATTCTCATCATCTGGCCACACACCAGCGGCCATCTTCGTGCAGCCAAGATCAGACAGGAAACGTGATGTGCTGCACTTCAGAGAATTGTATTTGTGTATGGAAAAAGAGATGTATGTGGGGATACGTGTGTGTGTTGTCTATCTGTGTCCTGGGCAACCACGAGGCTGTGGATTTGCCTTTATGCATTTCTCTTAGTTTGCGACGTGAAGGCAAAGTGTTCTGGGGAGGACGTCTGCCTGTGGCAAAGAGATCTTCTAAAACTAAACATGCCCTGCAGACCCTGTGAGAGGTTATCCGCCCATGAAAGTGAGGGCACATAAAGCTTTGGAAGAAGGTGGACGTATGTTTTGCATCACTGTCTGGCCTGTTGAATGGCCAAGCAAAGCCAAACAGGCACTGCAGCTACTACAGGGCGACGTTACCTGTCTGGACTAGCTGTGAGGCTCAGGTCAGAGGGGGTAATTCTTCCTTTTAAGGAGCAAGTGGGGTGCTTATCTGGGTAGGAAGACCACGGGAATGGGTGTTCCTGTGGTGTTACACCATCTGCAAACATGACAGTTGTGCCCCAAGCTTGCTCACACTCAGCACTGCCCTCGTTCCACTCCTGCTCTGACCCAGGATGGATCCTCTGAAACTGGGGCACTGATATAGTGGCTGGTTTCATTCTGGTGTTGCTTAGGTCAGCGACTCAGGTTATTTTTCAGAAAGTGGTCCACGGTATTTCTACTGCAGATTGACTCCTATCCCCAGTTTCAAAGTGATCTATGCACATGTTCAGACCCTAAGAGTGATATGAGTGATCTGTTTGGGTGCCTGAAAGAGGAAGCTATGGGTTCCTTGCTGGTGTCCCAAGAGGACAGGTCCTTCTCTCTCTCTTTTGCTTCCCAGCAATAGTTACAGACTGGTCCCAATATATCTGAGCACTGCAAGCTAACACCTGATCCCTCCACCCTTGTTTCTGCACCTATTGCTTTACCAGCAGGAAGTAGGACGTGGTTTGGGGCTTTTTATTCTCGGCCTCACTAGCCTTTTCGATACTTCAGGGCCTCGTCTCAGTCTGACAAGGCAAGCAAGCGGCAGCTTCCTGTGCAAAGGTGAGAGGGAGAAGACAGAGATAGGCCATACATGTACGAGAGGAACGGCTTCACAGCAGAACTGCCGGGCTGGAGACACCTTTCCTCTCATACCAGCAGCGCTGGCTGACACCTGGACATGCACTGAGCTAGGATAGCCACCTCCATTCTTCTCCCTTTCCCCTCTCCCAGTTCTCCTTACTGAAGTCCAGCACCTGCTTCTGTCCAACCACACGACCTGGTCCCCAGGGGAATCCTTTCATCTGAACTGCTCAGTGCCTGAAGCTGGAAGGTAAAGGGGACGATGCAAGCTCTCTCCTACATGGGGGTGGCTGATCTGAAAAACGTCTTGGAAGGAGTTTCTGTCTGACAAATTGAATCTTGCCACTGGGGAGGGATGAGCACATACTTATCTTCCTGTCTCTCCACAGTCCTCTCAAATTATACCCACATCTTATAACCACGCTGCCTGCTGTGTTTCTCTCTCTTTCTCTCCCCTTCATCTGTTAATGCATTGTCGTCATGTTTTCATTCGTCTGAACCTAATCTTTTATCACAACGGGAATCGATACTATGCCCTTTATAAACCCTCTCTTCCTGCTCCCCTGGCAGTCCCAGCAGGGTCCAGAGGGTTTCTGTCTTGTTTTGCTCAGCTCTGTCTGGCCTTTAGGCTTGCTGAGAGGTGAGGGTGGTCCCTTCTCCTGTGCCCCAAGGCAGACCTAGAGCTACAGGTGTCCAGGTGGATGGGGAGAGGGGGAAACTTGGATAACAAAAATGTAAAGCTGAGTCTGTCTGCTATGAAGCATGGCTGTACAGGCTTTGCAAGACAAGGGATCTCCCTCAGTGCCACAGGTGGATGAGGTGCTGCGGAGTTTCCTAATTACAAAGCCCACATTTTCTGCTACACCTATGAGCATGGCTCCTTCCAAGGCAGAGCAGAGTCTACTTGGTGAGGATGATCCATGGTGTGCATGGGACTAGGTAATATTTTGTGATATGGTAAAGCTTTGACTTTCTAGAATGTGATAAACTCCCTCTTTTCCCTGATTTCACCTACTGTCCCAAAGAAGCTATTCAAAATCTTCCTTCTAATCCATGATCTCTGTGACTAACTTTTGTCAGTTGCAGCCAGGGACCCCTCTTACTCAGCAAGCACCTAGTTATTTCAGCTCTAGGGCTTACCAAAAAAGAACCTCTTCAAAGCACAAGCCGTGCGCAACCAAAGCAACACTCTCTACCTGAGTCAGCAAGGAGCCTGAAACAACACATGCGGACTGCTGCGCACTCACACACACATTTCCAGAAGGCATTACTCCTGCAAACAGCCTATCTGTGATGCACTGCAAACGGCTTCAGTGCTGAGCAAAGCACCCAAGGTAGGAAAACAAGGAGGTGCTGAGGGAAATGCACAGACTCCAGAGTGGAAGGGGTATGAGTTTCTGAGCCTGGAAGACTGGCACAAACTTCGAGTCCTGCTCTTGGACAGTGGAGAGATGTGAGAGTGATGGTGTCACTTTCTGTGGAGAGTCCTGTGAGATAACATCTTCTTCATTTGCATTGCTGAGCTATGTTGGGGTGGGGGGGGCATCTTCTCTCTTTCAGTTTGTCAGCAGTACAGATGGAGCCCTCTTTGCTGCTTCTGTGTCACCTCTGGCTGTTCAGCCTCCCGTCTCTCTCATGGGCATCGGACTTAACACAAGGTAAGAAGTGATTCCCTTTACCTGTGCCACCTGGGGGACGAGGGAAGGGGGGGTCAGCCAGAGGGGTGCGTGAGCCATGGTGTGATGCTGCGCAATGTTCAGGTTGTAATGTACAACCAGAGGAGGTTGCAATAGTTACAGATCTCTTATGAGCACATCAGCTTTCAAGGACACAGAGAAGTGAATGGCTCTGCCTTTCTTACTTGGAGACAACTATCCATCAGAGGAGTCAGTCTGCAGTTTCAGATGGGGCAGAATTGTCCAAGGTGATGGTTAATGCCAAGCCGCTAATTCAGCCCCATTGCTGTCCATCTCTTCCCTGCTGACAGGCACCTCCAGCCTAACTTGTTGGTATGACTCGCGGGCAGCTCTATTCTGTGACTGGAAGCCGGAGAGGGACCTTGTTGAAGCACCGTGCCAGTTGGAGATTTTATCAAAGTCAGCTTTTTGTGATAGGTGGGTGACTGGAGAGGCTGAGGAAAGCCAATGCTTTGAATGAAAAATGTCTTGGAAAGTTTACAATGTAAGAAAAATGTAGGGTCCCCTTTCTTGGTCCAGGTGTAGTAGAGTCACAGACTTGAGAAGCTTTGTCTTGAACTCTGTCTCTAACCCCATGGGGGCTGAGATACTGGCTACTGATCAGTTTTTATCATCGGATGGTCACAAACTGTCTAGTGCAGCTCATCTTCTGGCTTCATAGCTCTGTCTGTGCTTCATTTTCAAAAAAAATCCCTATTCCTTGGTAGACACCTTCTGGACTGAAAGGCATTCTCAATGGAAAAGGAAGATGTATAGACATGGAGGCCGAGGAGGGTGGAATTAAGACATACAGAGGCCATTTGTCCATTACCAGGATGAGCTGGGATGTTGCACCCTGAGTAATGAAGAATGAAGGAAAATATTATTCCCTTCATCTTCCCTCCCTGGCCCTTTCATCTCTCTCCATTTATGTTTTCCTCTCCCACACGTCTCCCAGCAGAGGGGTAGGTGTGTGGCCAGTACACAGTGGGGGCTGCCTGAATCTCTGTGATCTCCAAGTATGACGTCTTCATCTAAGAGATACCTCCATGGGTGGCTGTCATAAGGAGAGGTTCAGTGTGATTCTGGCAGTGGGTGGGTTGCTTGTGACTGTCATAGAGACACCTCTAATGGGGTGAGACAGGCAAATCTATTCCGGGACCTGGGGCACAGACCTAGAAAACCAATGTTTATGTTGCTCCGTGGGTGTGAAACAGACTGGGGCTGGTATTTGGGCTGGATTTGGAATTGTCCCATTGGTTGACCAGGGCTCTAGGACACCACCTCACCCCACCTCAAGTCCCAAGCCTGAGCTGACCTCACAACTGGAAAAGACAGATCAGTCTGATAGCACCTCAGCTGCATCTCCACAGATACTCTCCCACCCTATCAACCCCCTGTGCCATAGCTCAACTCAGACTGTGTAGCCACGTTTGTCAGAGCAGAAGAGAGGTCATGTCATAGCGCTTCCATGTGTGATATACGGTCCTGGCTGTGGGAGGTGACCTGGTTCAGAAAACATCTCACTCGGTATCTGAGATCCTACAGGACTGTCAGTGGCTTGAAGGATACCTGTAAACCCTAGAGGGGCTGAAACAGGCAGCCATCTTCCAGGGCTACATTGGCACAGTTGTGGGCAACAGAAGTGTTTGGGCTCTGCATGCTCTCTGATATCAATAGGAAGCAGAGAAGGTAGCATGAGGGTTTTGTAAAGACTTGGAAACTGAAAATCTACTGTTATCTTTAGTTTGAAATAACTTGGATGAATTGATTCTCCATGTGCCAGCATATAAAAATTGTCTGAGTGATGCAGTGGGGAGGGAAAGTGGGATTATATCCTTGCTGTAACCTGTTCAGCAAATATGGCAGGATGCAAAATGCTTTGAAAGGCCTTTAATGTTACTTAAAGTTTGACTAAATACAAAACAGCCTCCCTAGCTCACTGGAGTTCTGCTGCTTAAAATCCAGGTTATTTCCCTTACCTGAAAAATTCAAGGAGCACTGTGAATTACCCAAGGCAGAACATACGACAGGACTGAGGAGGTGCATCAAGACCTTCAGCAAAAACAGTAATGTGAGTAATTCATCTGAGATGTCCTGGCTAATGACAAGATGGAAAGGGTTTGTATGTGGATTTGGGGTGTATGAACAGTGTGACACCCAGAAGCGTATAAAAAGCCCAAACCCAATCCCTCACTCCAGTTCTGGAGTTGGGCGGCTTGATACTGTGTATTGTTGATACATATTGGCCCTGTGGGTTCCCCTGTAGCAGGGTTTGGCTTGACCTTGTTTCCCTTCAAGAGGTCAGTATCATTTTCCAGATCATTAACTACTGTGAAGTCTGGTTAGATGCGTCAAATGCAAGATGCAACAGCAACACATTGCTGCAGCTAATGGTGATGCAAATCCTCTCGCTATTATCCTTTTTTTTCCTTTTTAACCAGTCTTTTTTTAGACTTATTGTGTACTTCCTTCAATCATATCCAGAGCTACTGTAGTCCTTGTGTTTACAGAAAAAAACCCAAAACACTCAAGTATGAGTGAATTCTCCTTATTGATAAGTTACAACCAGTTCAAATGACAGACAAGCTTTCTTACATTTGCACATCATGTGCAAAGACAAGTGGCAGGTTGGATAAAGACCTCCAAAATCTTTTCTTTCTAATCAAGGTATTTCCCTACTGCTTATTGAATAATGAATGGTGTATGTGACCCTTTAGTATCATTGCATTTTGAGAGTAATATTTAATACTAACATAGTCTCAATCTTAACAAAGGACACAAAATGTTTTAGTAAAATATTTTTTATCAAAAAATATCACCCACAGAAAGTAGCTTTTTTCTTGCTTAGTCAGAACGTAGAGCAACCCTAGCAAACAAGAATATCACAACATTTTGTGCCCTTCTCATTTTGCAATGAAGCAAAATAAAACCCCAAAACAACCACATGAAGTATAAATCTTTGGTTCCTCAGTCACCACCAAGGCTTAAGCCTTTCAGCCAAAAAAATTGCCCATATGTATTGTTGAATATTCCTAAACCTTTTATACATAGGCAATGCTTAGAAATATGAATGCTTATTGGTGAGGCTTCAGTGTCACTAATGGTAAATTTTCCTTGCAGAATCAGTGCTTCACTGCTGCAGATCGTCTTACCATGTCTGTCCATTGCCAGATTGGAAAGAATAGGTCTATACCTGCAAGAATAGAAGATTTCAGTCCACTTGCAAACAGTGAGTACTCATCTGTCTTGTGGTCTCTGAAGCTTCCTCATGAAACGATAGGTAATTTCTCTTCCCCGTCCACCTCTGTGCAACACCCATAACATACTT
Organism: Actenoides lindsayi; assembly: GCA_025331215.1. Taxonomy (NCBI): domain Eukaryota; kingdom Metazoa; phylum Chordata; class Aves; order Coraciiformes; family Alcedinidae; genus Actenoides; species Actenoides lindsayi. Next base: position 16,451 of record WTSP01007386.1, on the reverse strand, counting down.
TAGGCTTGTATCTTTTCCTTGTTCCCTGCTACAACCAGCGTAGACGAACCACGTTGACTCCTGCCACTTGCACCTCTCACGTGCAGTGTCATGCCAGCCACTTCCAGTCCTGTCCTGTATCTGGGACACTGTTAAATGAGAGTGCTTTGCACTAGGAATTCTGGCTTCATACAGGCAATGACAGACCACCTGACCTGAAAAATGTGTGCTGCAAGAAGAATGAAGAATCTTGATGCTCTTCCCCTGCCCCTCCTACCAGATATGTGCTTCCATATATGTTCCTTTAAATCAGCTTTGTCATGCATCAGTCTTTGACGAAAAGATTCAACTCACTAATCCAGTAGAAAAAAACGTCTGCTTGGGTCATTTTTTTTCTGGATGTGTGAGTTTACCTGGCTCAAGGAGGCATTCAATAGAGCTGTTGCAAGGTGATGCATAAGAAGGCATGTCTGGAGTCAGGGATTGTGAAAGATGAGCCTAGACAATCTGTGTAACTCCATCCCCTGTGGCTGTAGCTCTCTGAAAGAACAGCTGGGAAGCAGCTATCTCCCCAGCCATGCTCCACCCCTGTCCCTGCAATTGCCTTGTGGGTCACCTCTACAGGATAGGATGGATGGCCACATAGGATTGATTGCAAAGACTGCAGGGGACTTTCTCACAGGTTCACAGGAGGAGCTGCCTTTAATGTAGTCCAGAGACAATAAGCCTTTTGCCGTCAGTGACAGTGGGGAAGAAGAAATAGAGAGCGGGAACTCATTAATCATCTCACATGGCTATCTGGAGTCTGTGAGCACAGCCAATACACCAGCTCTGCTGCAGTGGGGTTTTCAGTGGAGTCCTGTCATGGACAAACAGTTTAGAGGTATCAGCCCTGTTCCTTCTCTCTTTCCAGTAAAGCTGAGGCCTCCAGGAAATCTTCAGCTAATTAGCAAAACTGCAAACACCTACAACTTAACGTGGAGCCTGAACATTTCCTCTCACTATTTGGATGGGGAGCGGGAATACCAAGTGCGGTACCGAACCACAAGTCAGTCCTGGGAGGTGAGTACAGAGGGTGGTACTGGCATCTGACACCATATGAATCCAGGTCTTCTTTACCTCAACTAGGTCTTGCTCCTGGGCCTCCCCTCAGGACGAAACCGGTTTTCATGAAGCTGGAGATCAAATGACACACCCTCACCCTTTTATCTGTGTCACCTGCTGCCAGTGTTTGGTGATGACATTGATGCAGACAGGAATCCAATTTTACTTAGTGCTGTCACAAAGGAATCCAGACAGCTCCAGGACAGACCTGAATGGGATGAAAAAGGCAAAGCAAAGAAGAAATCTCCTCCAGGGTGAACAAGTAGTGCACGAGGTGTAGGGATCTGAGACAGGTCCTCTCCAAGGGCCTTGGAAGAGATGAGTACGTGAGTCTGTAAGCCAGGGTGTTGATGATGCTCTGATTTTGCCCTGCTTACAGGAGGCCAGGAATTTCACCATTGTGCAGGACCAGATGTGGGTGGTGTTTGAGAGCCTCTCACCTGATTTGAAATACGAGGCAGCTGTTCGTGCGAGGCCAGGTGCTGCAAGTACCTACAAAGGCGTGTGGAGCGACTGGAGCAAGACAATACTGTGGAGGACGCATGCTGACCGTAAGTATCAGAGTCAGGCATTCTGATTTGGAGGGGAAAATGAAGACTCAGGGAAAAAAAGATAGAAGTACCAAAGTAGGCTGAGAAGTTGGAGGAAGATGAGTAGGGAGGACTACGTTGACAAAGAGCAATAGAAAGTTTAGAAGCAATCTGTCCCTCCTAATCTGTTAGGTCAGGCTGGCTCAACAGGGCTTAAGACCAAAGACTCCCTGATCCCAACAGAGCCCCTCTGACTTCCAGAAGCCAGGCAAAATCAACAAGATGTAAATCAGCAATTGCTTCCCAGGAGCAGCAAGGCTAGATGCCTGACCTGCAGAAGCAGTGGCCAGGACTGACATTTTCCCAGGCACTAATGTGACCTCAGAACAAAACCCCATCTTTCTAAAATGGCCCAGTTAATTGGAGCCATTGATCAGTGAAATGCAGTGAAACAGAGTGCTCAGCTCCTGAACCAAAGGACACCTGAGCCTAGGAAGCAAAGTCTCATGGAGAATGAAAGAGACTTGCACAGATGTTAAGTCCCTTCCAAAGAAGTCTGCTGAGACTTGCATCAGTCATTGCCATGAACCATGGCACAGGGGACACCTCCGGCCTTGAAAGACAGTGCCCTGAGCAAGTCTGTTTAGTGAGTCATTGGCTGTGGTCTACGTCATTTCTTTTCCAAAAAATAAACAGATAGAGGTTATTCCTTCTCATGTCGCCCCCCACTCTAACCCGACTCAGCCCCTCCCTGTTGTGCCTGATGATGGTATAAACACAGGAGCTATGTTTAGAAAGGGCACTGTGTTGCTGTGGCGATCAAATTTTGACAGTGTGTGATGTCAATGAATCGGATACAGCTGCAACCAGTTGTCATAGCAACCAAGACCCAAAGATAACCAGGGTACCAGAGGCAGAGGAGACAAAGTGATCTGAGCGGCATCTCAAGGACAGGCAAAGAAAGAATGTCCTAAAATTGTCTTCTCCATCTTTTATTTTCCTCTGTTCCCTCACAACTACTCCAGAGATGCAGGCCCAGACCAAAGGACGCTAGGGATGGAGGGTGATGAAGGGGCAGGCACATGAGGCAGACACCAGAATAGCAAGACCAAGCAAAGGTGCACTGGGAAGATGTGTGTGAAAGAGGCAGGTTAAGAGAAGTTTGAGATGATGCCAGACAAGCCTGAGGAGTACTATCCAAGTACTAAAATATGATTATATATTGAACCTAAATATATATATAGAGAGAGAAAGTGAACCTAAAGCTTTTCTATACCTCTCCAAAGAAAGAAAACAGCCCCTTGACTCATAATGTTCTCCATCCTTCATCCTCCTGCCTTTTCAAAGATCTACAAACCCCATGACTCTGTCTCCCGCATTGACTCATAACACTGTTTCAAGTCTCCAATTCCACTTAAGCAGATTTTAGAACTCCCTGTTTTCGTTTGCAACAAGACAAACAGATTGATGGGCACTTCGACCCATAGACTGTGGCACTTCATCTGTGGCAGCCCCCAGCTGTAGTGAACAGTGCTGTTATGAACAGGGAGTTCAAGCTGTTCAGCACAAAGTATCTATTAATGCCAAGCAGACTCCGAAACCTGTATTAGTTCAAACGCATCCTGCACAATACAGCAGAACTCATTTATCTGACCTGTATATTATCATCTTATATAATTTTATAATATTATATAAAATTATAATAAAGGCCTACTTTGATCACCTTGAACAGCCATGGAAGGGCTTCAGCTCCTACCTCCAGAATCCTGGCTAAATTTTCACAGCAACTCCCTTGTTCTCTCTCATCTTTCAGAAACATCCCGGCCAGTCCTGCCAGCTCTTATAGTCAGCACTTGCATCTTCGTGATTATTGGAACTGCCTTCCTTATTAACTTACGGACCCTGAAATGGTAAATGAGAGTCAAGTTTGCCCCTCTGTTCCTCTCCTGTATCTTCTGTGTTTTCTCAAAACCCAGGTTATTCTCACTTAGTGTTACTCAGGATACAGAGTGACTTAATAATATGGTTTATAGCCCAACCTTTTGAGGCTGACATTTATCTGGGGAGAGATAATCACTACCAAGATGATGTGACCTGGCATCATGCCTTGGCTGGATTAAAAATGGCTACCTCAGCACTTCTGCTGCCCAGGGGTTAAAGTGGTGTTCCCTGTCAGGGATGCACCAAAATCAGCCCTTAAAAGCGGGCCACTGGGTTGAGCAATCCCTCAGTAGAGAGGAGCAAGCAAGGCTAGACATTGCTACCTTCTCATCTAAACGGTGAGAACTCAGGCAGGACATGGTGACAATTCAGTCTGTAGGCAAAATTCAAAAGTGAGGTGTACAATTTTTCCTCTCCCTGGTCTGTGCAGTCCTGGAGTGTCTCATTACATGCTGGTAAATATCGACATGATTCAGGACTGAACGTGTCGCACAAAGTTACCCCATGCAATAATAGGGCCAGTTACATGTCAGTATGGTGAGGTTAGAAATGGCCATGGGTTTTCTCATCTCAGGACAACAAGAAGAACAGTGTTGATACACATAGTAAGGAGCAGGGAGAAATATTTCCAGGGATGCTGCAGCAGAGGCTGAATGGCTTCTCTGTAAGTAAAGAAGGAGAAGCATGTCGAAGGTAGATGGATACTGAGAAAGTCATCAGTCACTGTGGTTTACCTTGAATCATCATAAAAGATGAGGAAGTGCTGGCTGTGTGGCACAGAGAGAGATAAAAAGGCCTCCTTTCTCCACAGAGTATAATTAACCTAGGGGAATTGGATGGAGGATTATGCTGAGGTAAGATCCAAGGAAGGATTAGACATGCATGAATAAAAATAGCATCTGCAGTGATGTAAGGTAGTTTATATGCAAGAATTAGCAATTTCTGATGCTTCAGAGAGTACACTGATTGCCTCCAGAGGTCAGGAGGGTCTTTCCTCAGAGCATCCCACAGCAAAGCGTCTGCAAAGAGCTGACAGGATCAGCCAACATCTCTGAGTGACTGAGGAGCAGGTTAGATCACTTCATGCTGCCTCAGGATGACAACATTTTGCTTTCAGTAAAGTAGAGACCTCTGAATTGATGCAAGGCATACTAAGGTGGCTTGCACAGCCACTGTGTCCTAGCTATACCATGCAGCACCCTTCTAACAGGGCGGAGAGTGGTGGCACAGTTTTGCCAGTGACGGTCCCACTCAGGCCATGTGGTCTTCTGAATCACTGTGGTAGCAGCAAAGCAAAGAAAAGGCAGCTCATAGCGGCTGGAGCTTGGACATAAGCAAGTCTTGGTCACCTTTGTGGAGAGGTTAAGGTGACCAGCCAAGGCAGGGAAGGAATCAGTGAACTGTTGGTTGTGCTTCCTCAGGGAAAAGGTTGATGGCAGTGTGCTTTCTAATGCCAGGTTTAGCTGCCTCATCTCCATACTTATCCCTCAGCTACTGCATTTCAGGCCACTTAAGAGCCTGGAGAGCCCTCAGGCTTGTTCTTATTTTACCTCTCCCCCACGCCAGGGTACACCTGAGCTGTGATTCTCTCTACTACCCCCACCACAGTGTCAGGTTGGTCAGGAACAGGCATTGATTCATTCCTCCTTCTCATTCTCTTTTCTCAAGGTTTAAGAAGATTCTGAAGATTCACATCCCGGACCCCGAGAAGTTCTTTCCCCCACTTGTTTCAGTTCATGGAGGTGACATTCAGGTATGGGACTGGGGATGGAGCCATATGGTTATGAGAAATGAGGGAAAGGGGAGTCCAGCTGCACTTGCCAGGACAGCCAGCCAGTTGTCGGGCCTACATGTGCCTGTAGCACCAGCTACTGGGTTTTCTGCTCAAGTTCTATTTTTCTGACCTTCTAAAACCTGACACTCAGCTGAAGCATTTCTAATTACAGAACTGAGAAATGGCAAACCACGCAAACCTCAGCACCCTGCTCCCCTAACAGGGAGCCTGAGAGAAAACAAGGGACCTGCGGGAGGGAGCATGGTCTCTCAGATCCCCTTGCACCCCACTTTGGACCCTCCCTGCCTGCTCTAGGCCACCCAGCTTTTCTCCAGATTTGCTGCTGTGATCCCCTCCTCCTGTCTGTGAGCCTTTCCTCTGCTCCTGATGTGAACTGCCATCGCACTGGATGGCACTTAGGTGTTTTCTGTGTTCTTGCTGTCTCTTTCCCTTCCTCCTCCACCCACACTTTCTCCCTTCCTCTAATCTCTCTGTGAGTAGGGGCAGCTGCAAGGAGACAATTACCATTCTGTGCAGCATTAAAGGGAGTGTCAAATGCAAGATGTGGGAGGTGATCCCAAGGGGCATTTCACTTTAAGAAGGATGGAAACAAACTGCAGAGAGTCCAGAGGAAAGCAAAGCTTTGGAAAAGCCTAAGTGCAGAGCACCTTAGAAAGCTTAAATTACAGGGGAAGAGTGCAGGGGTGTGGGGGTGTGTGTGTGCAGCAGGCACTGAAGGCACTTTCTCAGTGCAGAAAGAACTAGAAAAAAAATTGCTTTACAGGCCATAAAGGCAATGAAGTTGAGTGTTACCAGAATCAGTTTATTTTTAAGGATAAAGATGCACGCAGAATGTCACTCGTAGTGAGTACAGAAATCTAGGCACAAGAGGCCTAGATTTTCTGGCCTTCGGACAAGAAATCTGCATAGGGCCATGTAGTTGTACCAGAAACTGATTCAACACCTAGGAACAGATTGCGTAAAGCACATCTCAGTACTGCTTTTCATATTTCCACCTTCACTTCATCTTACAGTCTTGTAATTTTTTTTCTTCCTTTCACTTTAACCCTCCATCTTCTGTTCCCCCCTTCAGAAATCTCAAAGCATAGGCTTGCAAGATCCACTCTTGATTTCAAAGTCACAGAAAAATATAGTTTCTCCAAAAATCCTGCAGTTGAGACACCATGAATGTGAATTTCCCTCCCTACCACCTCTGGCAACTCTTGCTTAGACAGAGAAAAAGTCACTTGGTTGCTGTGGGTGCTCAGGAGAAGAAACCTTTAGTTCCTCACTGACTGTTATACTTTGGGCATAACAGTGTCTCTCCTGTGTTTCTTCCCCATCAGAAATGGCTCTCCTCCCCATTCTCCACATCTTCCTACTGTGTGAACAGCACAGCCCCAGAGATCTCCATGCTTGAGGTGATGCAGAAGAATGACCAGGAATCCCAGTTTCTACTTTCCAAGGGAACTCTGACTCCTGATACTCCCATAGAAACCAGCGGGCACTCTGTATCCAGCTGCTTCACCAACCAAGGCTACTTCTTCTTCCACCTTCCCAACTCCTTTGAGATTGAGCCCTGTCAGGTCTACTTTACTTACGAGTCTTTCATCCAGGAGGGTAGCGGCAGTGAGAATGGAGAGTCTTACCATGCTCTCCCCTTCCCAGACCTCTGCACAGTGGCAGAGGACATGCCTGTGTTGTCCCACAACTTTCTTCACTGTATCAAGGCAAGCCAGGGCCTCCAAAACAGCTCCTTCATGGAAAAGACAGAGGGTGAAGCCCAGCAGGCCATGGCTATTGCTGGGGCTCTCCAGTCAAGCGAAGGCATCTCATCAGCACCAGTTCTGAAACAGAATGAGAAGGTGATGGACAAAGCAGCTTTACAACCTACTGAGGCCCTGTGCCAGCTGGACACTGACTTTCCTGATCCACTTGAGCTGTGTGATGATGATACTATGGATGTAATGGGGGGGAATGGGAAGGCAGGCCCTTCAACTGACCCCTGTACACCAGAAGCACATGCTACCTCTTCTTTCTCTCAGCCTCCACCTCTAAGTCAAAGCCAGGATGAGGATCCATGCAGAACACCCTTCTCTAGCCAGGTCCCAAACACTGGTGCCTACCTTTCTCTGAGGGACCTCCAAAGCCAGTACAGCCATTGCTCTGTCTAGGATTTGCCTGGAGGAAACCCACAGGTAGGAAAGGCCTTCTAAGCAGGGAAGGCTAAATGGACAGTTTTTCTCTTCAGGACATGAACAGGAATTCAGCATCAAACCCATTGGAACTGTTCTTTAACGAGGATGAAGAACATGGTTACTCTAGAGGGCTGAAAAAACAGAAAAGGGATTGTAGGGACAAGGTGCAAATTCATGGATGGCTACATGGTTAGCACTAGTTCCCAAGGTAAAGCGTTAGTGAAACAGACTGCTGGAAAGAAGAGGATATTTTGCATAGAGAACTGGGCTACTGAACAGTAAAGCAACACATGGAGAATGGTAAAGACACATTAAAGCTGTTCAGTGGCTACACAGCTAATAGAGACCCAGAAGCCTGGTTCTTAGACATACAGGCCAACAAGGACTCACCTTCATAACTGAACCTGTTTCTCTGCTATTACAGGATTCAGTGATATAGAAACCCTTCCCACACTGCTCAAGTGCCATCCTGAACCTCACCAGCTTTTTTTTCCCTCCCCAGCTCCCAGCAGGAGGCTGTGCCAGCACTTCCACACTCTGCATCTCAGTGTAAAATAGCACTCAGCTTTGAGGCTGAGCAGGCACATGGTCCATTTGCCCTGTCTCAGCCTAGAAATCTCTAATGGGAGGGAGAAATGCCTGAAGAGGTGGGTATGAGAATTTGTACAAGGGACATTAACACTGCTGGTCAGTGCTGGGGCTGATGATGAAGTGGATGAAAACATCTCCTCTTGACTGACCAAGGGTTTAATTTTTCCTGTGATGTCCCCACTTCAGGTTTTAGTCAGAGATTACATCCCGAGCTACTCGGTCTAGCTTTAGATTCAAGTGTCTAAGGTCATCTCAGAGACACAACTGCATCAGCTGTCTAAGCATTGCAGAGTAAAAAGAAATCCCCATTACTGGGTTAAAAATTCTGGGGAAATCCCCGACCCTCCCCCCCCTTCTTTCCCCGAGCTCTGATGATGACAGTAAAAAAGGCACACAATTTCCCATTCTTGCTGCAATATTTTTCATGAAATCGAAAGTCTCTCTGCCCTGCTGGCAAAATACATTTATTTGACTATGATAAGCTGATTGCAGAATAGTTCATCCCACATCCTGTATTAGTGGAAAACATCTCAACGGTGCTGCCCATTCCTTCCATTGCTCAAGGGAAACCATTGCCTCATTAGTGGCAAAGATGTGGTGAATGAGCCCAGAAAAACCAAATCAGCACCTTTGCTGAAAAGAAAACCTTAGTCCACTCCCAAAAAGAATGGGGATAGCAAAGCTGACTTTTTTTTTTTTTTTTCCCCTCTTCATTTGCTTATCTGGGTTGAGAAAAAGCAGCACAACACAGAAGAAAAGTAGCAAAGCAAAGGAAGACAACTTGTTCTGGTTACACCCATCTCTGAATTCAACATCTGTAAGGTCTGTTCACTTTCTTGCAATATTTCTGGACTATTCAGCCATGGGAAAACACCAGCCTTGTGTTAAAGATCCTTCTTCTAAGAGTTTTTATATCAAAAAGGTCAAGACACTGAATCTCCTGCCACTGATGGGCATTCTGCTCTTACATGGAGCAAGGATCCTAGTTGTACTGATGGTTATCCTGCCCCAGTGTAGATCATCATAAGCTTTTCAACTATTCTTGCTGCTGAGTATAAAATAAAAACTTTGCCTCTGTAAATAAAAGATATATTAAGGAACCTACAGTGCTTTTTTGTTCTTTGGGGTAGAGGAAAAAGATTAACAGCTTTTCTAAGTATGGGACTAGATAAGTCTTTGCTCAGACTAATATATCTTTAGCCCTCCTTCCTTCTCCCTTACCTAAGGGACTCAGACACCTAAAACAGAAGGCAGAGTTGGAGGTGATCCTGCTGCAAGCCCTTGAGGACCATCCTGCTGGCTCAGTATTTTTCCCCTTTGTTGTGAAAATGCTGACGGCTTTCAATCTGGCAAGCTGTTAGCACTGCCTTCGCAGCCACACTGGGTGTGAATGTGTGACACACTGCGGCAGGAAGTGCTCAGCATCAGATCTGGCGATAACCGGACCTTTCTTCCAGGAAGACAAGATCATGTGGCTCATATGTGAGTAACCCAGGTTGTGAATGGCAAAGTCATAACACTTTCAGTGATACAGGACCTCTTCTCTGCTGGGTCTCCCAAGAGCTCTTTGGAAATATCACCTGAGGAGTGGTCCCCTCTCCAACCGATGTGAACACACAGTATGTGGTTCACAAAACCACAGAAAGGTGCTATGTTGGTGTCCATCAGTACCAGAGGCAAACCAAAGCTGAACACCAGCCCTGTGTGGAAGATATTGAGCTAACAGACACAGACATGAGTCCTCTCTTAAGCCCAGAGACAGCAAAGATAGCCGTCACATCTCTCATCTTCTTTCCAAGATAACTTGTTCATAAATAGCAACAATGGTCTCAGTCCCCTCCCACATCCTCTCTTTTATTTTTTACCATGGAGAAGCAGAAAGTAAAGGGTACTTGCAGTAAAATAATTCCTCTGAAGTCAGATCTGATCAAAGTTTTGGGTCCTTGGTTGATTGAAAAACCTGCGGTGATAGATGTGGCATGCTTGCTTAGATAGATCAGATTGAGATTCTATATTTTTTGTTCTGAAAACACCAGAGGAGGATGCTTCTTTCCAGTAAAACTGGATACAAAAAAGTAAGGTCTCTGGCATTGGGAAATACCCTCAACTGGGTTTTGACCCACTGTGGCAAGTCTCATAGTGTAATCTTGGGAAAGCCATATACAAATATATGCCTAAAGATGCAGCTAGTCACCAATTATCTGGGGAAAGTTTTGCTCCAAGTAACTTTTTTTAAATTAAATCTGGTCTTTTAAATCTCTCAAGTGATTCTGAAAGCATTTCTTATTTTCATTGCATGCCTCAGTTTCCCATATTTACAGCAATGAGTTAGTTGGGATAACCACGTTGTTGCATGCCCAGTCAAAAAGCAGATTTTCATCCAATTTTGACGTTTATCTACTAGAACCCACTATGTAAGGCAACTACAGAAATGGCTTTCGGTCTTCATGCAGTTCCAGACTAAATCTGAACCAGTGGCAGAGCTTAAAGCAGCTATACCTGCTGAGCTGCCAAAATGAGTCCAAATGAGCCCTGGCCCAAATGGGCTCCACCCCAGTTGAATGCCACTGGCTGGAGCTCAGCCCCAGGTCAAGAGTCGTTCATGTTCCCATCCCCTCCAGCCATTTATTGACAGAATAACTCTATTTACTCTGCTCTAGCTGGATCGTGGTTGTTTTTTTGTGAAAAACAAAGGGGCATGTACAGAGCTGCAGGATTGTAAGCAGAAGGTGGTGCAGGCAAGGTAGTTGAGGAGGACCTGGGGCTAGAAGAGGCAGATGCTGCAGGGAGGAGTGAGTGGCAGTGCAACAGAGTGCAGGGAGCCACTGTGTGTGAGAAGACTGAGCAGTGGGAAGTACAAGAAGACCAGAAGGAGTCTTGCAGGTAGGTGCTGAGAGACACTGCGTTTTGCCTTTATCTGTGTAACCACTGTGGTAACTGGATCCACTGTCGACTGCTATATTCCATCTTCCCTCCTTCAAGTGATCTACACCTGTCAGCCAGCGTCTGCTCCATCCTTGTGCTGGGGAGCACACATCCTGCATTTTACCTCTTCCTCCAATGGGACCAAGGAGGGTAGCTAAGAGATACAGCAGTTGCTCAGCAACTCCCTGTTCCCCGAGGAGGACAACATAAGCTATCTGCACCAGGCTCCTGGGTTGTTCTCTGCACAGCTGGAGGTGCTCCTACCCTGACTTTTTCCAGGCTCTTCCTGCTCAGCCTGAGGATCTTCTCCCTCTGCAAGCTTCTGAAATCTCCATTTCAAAAAAGAAAAAAGCCATCGTACGGGGTGCACTGTGACCCATCGTGGCAGGACGGTGCAGGACAAAGGCCGAGCTGAAGGGAGATGCCATCAGGTTATTGATCGCTGAGGAGACCTTGAGCTTGGGTAAATAAAAGTCCTCCTCTCTCCCCACCTCCATGTGTGTGTGAGCTGGATTACGTAGGGATTGTGGGCCAGCCCCCACAGGCGGCAGCAGTCTTCAAAGGTAGGTCTGCAGCTCTGGGGGAAACCCCGGTGCCTACCATCAAATCTTCGAACAAAGAGGCTCTTCTGCTGCTGCTTCCTGCCCTCTTTCCCCCACCCCTCCGTCTGTGGTTCTCTGCTTGTGCCTGCTGTTTCTGAAGGGCTGCTGTGAAAGCAGAGAAGTGACCTTGCTCTCCTGGACCACGCAACTTGGTGCGGTCACTGGGGAGCAGATCCCCCCAGGGGTTACATAGAAAAATGACCTATTTGAAGCAAGGGAGGGCAGTCTCTGCTTGGCCTGTTTGTACCGCATGCCTCTCTGGAAGGGTGCGTTAGGGCACATATATGTGCAGCTGATTGTCCAAGTGCTGATGTTCACCAAGCTGGGTTTAATGTTCCAGAGTTACCTGATGTTTGTGTCCTGCAAGCATGTTTCCATATTGTGAGGCAGCCTGGAGAGCTTAGGGCTCAGTAACTGGGAGAAAGCAAGGAGACTGAGAAGACCACTCACCTATATCGTGTGAATGCTCCAAGGCACCCATGCAGGCTAAAATGTGCATGAGACCATCTCTTCCTGCAGTTGCAGCAAGTTTCTCCATTGCATTCATGCCCCCATGATCACACACACCACTGGGCAGGAGGATGACTCACAGACACTCAGACAGGGCATAGGCATTCCCAAGACCTCTGTGCCCTCACATGTGGATGCATTCACATCCCTTTCTTCACCAGCCACAGAAACATAGAAAGCTTTTGGGGGCCCCCATACACTAAGTGATGGCAGAAGAGAGGAGAAGGAAAATGGGTGAGATAACGAAGATTAATGTGGCTGTCTTGGGCAATGGTCTTTCTTACCTTAAGAATCTGGGGCTGACAGGAGAGTGGTCAGGAGGAAGCAAAAGAAGCAGCCTGGGAGATACAAGGGGCAAAGTAAGATAGAAAGTGTCCCCTGGCATAAGCAGAGGATGGTAGAGGGCTGAATGCTATTCAGGTGGTCTCTCCTTACTTGCTCAGCTAGTGGGTCAGTGCCAGCATGGGCTTAGCCCTGGGACACACAGTCTGGTAAGAATGGCAAGGTTTGCTTATTTTTAGGGACCAAGAGCAAAATGGCACAGCAGGCAAAATGCAACTTGAGGCTCCCAGGCTGTGTCTGTTTTGTACAACTTCTGTGGGATTTGAGGTCATGGATTTTCTTTTGCATTGATTTCCAGGTCAATAAAATACCAGTTTTAAAACCATTCCTGGCCTGGGAGGACACCACTTTTGTCTCCAGAGAAATTAATCATGGTACTCATTTGTGGTTTTGGTAGAAGCAAAACCCAGGGGAATGCCCTTGAAAACTGAGGGATTGCCAGGACGTGTAGACAGGACAGCGCCCAGGAAGCCTGTCTCCCACCAAATTAGGGGGGTTACTTACATGTGCACTGAGCAAAGTCCTCGATGGTTAGCACACAGATATCTTGGGGTTGTAGATCTTGGGAGAGGACAAGCTTCAGAGAGAGTTGTAAAGGGATGCAGAAAACCCAGCCTGATCATGGTGTGCTGTGTCACTAGATGCCCCTGATGGAGGCTGAGGAACAGGAGGAAGATGCCAACTCCTTCTCAAAGGATGAATCAGACACTAACTCACGTGACTGCCTCCGCTATGTGCCCCTTGGGATAGCCTTTCTTTTGCTGGCTGGAGCTGCTGCAGCAACCTGGTATTTCCTAGGTAAAAGTTCAACATTTTTTGTCCCCACACAGGAGGTGGATGGGGTGTAGTCAAGGCAATGCCCAGCCTAAAGCACATAGTGACTCTGGGTGGTCTTTACAGACTCATACAGACTCAGAGGGTAAACCCCTCTCTCCTACATATCATCAAGGTAATCTAGTAGTGTCTTCTGTTGGCAGACTACAGACCGTGGCACCTGGAACCAGCCATCCTGCAGTTTTACTGTGGCAGCCTCCAGGTCCTCAATCGCCAGTACTCCCCGGACCTTGGGCAGGTGGAGTCCAGAGCCTTCTGGTTGGAGTCAGCTAAGCTCCAGAAGATGGTGAGGGCAATTTCATGACCACAGCTGGCCCTGAGACAGTTCAGTGAGTAGAAAGAGGAAGGGGTCAGGTATCCCCATCCAAGCGATGGACTTGGTGGGTCTGTACAGCAAGAGGGATGAAACAGAGGGTTAGCTATAGTTGCTTTGCCACTGTAACATTGCACAATAGTTACCAGACGACATTCTCGTTGCAGCTGAAGGAACTGATTCGTGCCACAGAGCTGGGTCAATATTACAACTCAAGCACAGTGTATGCCTTTGGGTGAGTAGCACCCGCAGCATATTTGCTTGTTTGTGTGTGAAAGCTTCCAGTCAATTGTACTCTGGTTTCACTGAAATCTGGCCATGACAACCTGCTGCAGCCTCCACCATGAGCTCTAGGCTAGGCTGGGCAGTCCAGATCCAGAATGGTTCCAGAATGACATAGCTGTGAATATTTTGATGTTCATATTCACCCGAGGTCATGATGAAAAGCCAAAACTGAGAAATTTTTTAGAAAGGCAAAAGTTCAAGAGAGAAAAAAAATTCAGTGTGAAGACATGGAAAAAAAAGAACAATAACAGCAACAAAAAAAACCATGCTTGGTATTCTCAGTAGAAACTAAGTAGCTGGAAATTAATTTGTTCAATTCAAGAAAGTAATTTTATGGCCTAAATCTAGGCACCAGAAGGGAGAGGACAGAATGCATCATTGAAAAGTCATTCCAGCCAAGAAGCATGGTCCACCTCAGAATAGGGTAACAGTGGAATGGGACAGTGTGGGACTACAGCTTTTCAGGTCATCACAGTAGATCAAGAAAGCAGAAATAGCCTCCAAACTGACATATACATTTAGTTGGTTTTTTTCCATGGAAAACTACGTCTCTAAATTTGTTCTCCAACTAAGGAAAATTCCAGTTTTGATGTAACTCCATGTTTAACTGGAGAAAGAAAAGTTTCAGTTGCAATTCTTCCTCCAGCCTGAACAAAGGGTTTTTTCAACATCTCTTCCCCTTCCCCCAGCCAATTTGCTCTGCCAGTTGGTTGCACAGAGCTTTCCCAGCCACAGTCTCCTGCAGCTTGAGCCTGCCCAGCATTAATGGCTTGTGGTAAGGTACTGAGTCATAAATCATCCACTTGTCACCACTGGGAGGTGAGACAATGAAGTCTTGAGCATTTCTTTTCAACCTCTGGTCAGTAGTAACCAAAGGTCAGTTCTACATGAAATGAGACTACTCATTAGACCAGCCTTGATTAATTATAACATTAATTTGATCACACATGGTCATCACTAAAGCCAGATGGCTTCCTCCCCAAAAGGACTGAGCATTAACTAGCACCATAGACACAGCAGCTCTCCTGCCCTACTCAGAGTCATTCCTCTGGGTCACAGCAGTGAGCTGGAAAGTCCACACAGATAAGTCTGTTTAGTGGAAGAACAACGGGGGTTTAGCCTTTGGGGTTTGCCTCTCCAGTGATTCTGTAGAGGAAGAAAGAGAATATTTAACATGCTCTTTTTCTGTTAGGGAAGGGGCTCTGACCTTCTTCTTCTGGTTTGCCCTCCAAATCCCTGAGAGTCAGCAGAAGGAGGTAACTGCTGAGAGGGTGAACACAACGCTCCACCAAGAGCTCTCCACCAGCTTCGACAGCTTGGGCAGCCTGTCCTACCAGACGGAGTACAGGGTCAACCCAGACTCGCTGGTCCTGCTGGGTAAGTACCAGCTGCTTAGCTGCGGCCTGAGCAGTCAGAAATGACCCAAGATTTATAAGATGCTGAAGGGAGGTTAGGAGAAAAGGCCAGAGGTCACTACTGAAGGGGATAGGGGAAACATGAAGAGGATAGGGAAAATGTGAGGATCAGGTGATACAAGTATTTCTTCCTAATAGAGGAGAATTGAAGTTCAATTTAAAAAAAGCATCTTTCCTTTGAAGGATTAAAGATTATTGGAGATAAATCTGACCATGATCAGATAGGTAACCTTTTTTTTTTATTTTTCTCCCATCAGCTTTGGCTCTGTGGAGTAAGATCTTACATGGGTCATGACTTCGATCAGCTGAGCTCAAAAATAGCAAGCAATTAGGTTTTCTACTTTCCTTTGGGAGATTATTCCAGGCTACTTGATTCAGAGAAGAACAAAGGCAATGTACCTGAGTCACCACTAGTCTTCCTCTGAGACAAAGCATTGCTGCTGCTTCAGTTCTTGACATATGATTTTAAGGATTATTTATTTGTTGCCCACAGTGAAGATCACAGACTGTGTAAAAAGCCACTCCTACAGAACTGCTCTAAAATATGTGTTAGATGAAAGACTAGGGATGTGCCTATATTCAATACATCCATGTCTAATGGAATTTTTATCTGGTCTTTATAAAGATACTTAACTTCTCAGCCTGATCTGATCCCTCTTACAGAGCCCCAAAACTCACAGGTTCTAAAATACATTATATTTCTTCTCTCCTCTTGGGAATCTTATTTCACAGAATCACAGAATGTTAGGGATTGGAGGGGACCTCAAAAGATCATCTAGTCCAACCCCCCTGCCAGAGCAGGATCACCTAGAGCAGGTCACACAGAAACGCGTCCAGGCAGGTTCTGAGAGCCTCCAGAGAAGGAGACCCCACACCCTCTCTGGGCAGCCCGTTCCAGTGTTCTGTTACCCTCACTGTGAAGTTTTTTCTCATATTTATGTGAACCTCTTATGTTCCAGCTTACATGCATTGCCCCTTGTCCTGTCTTTTGTTGAGACTGAGAAGAGCCTGGCTCCATCCTCCTGACACTTGCCCTTTACATATTTATAAACATTAATGAGGTCACCCCTCAGTCTCCTCCAAGCTAAAGAGACCCAGCTCCCTCAGC
>WTSP01007385.1:12448-29693 GCA_025331215.1 Actenoides lindsayi | reverse complement strand
CGGCGCCGCGCGCTCGCTTCGCGACGGGGCGGGCGGGGCCCGGGCGGCCGGTGACTCTCCGCCCGCCGCGGGCATGGCCCTCGTCCCGGCAACGGGCCGGCGGCGGTTTCCGGGCCGTCGTCCGCGGTCGGTGGCGTTTCGGCGCTGCCCCGGGGCGAGTTCTGCCGGGGCGGCTCCCGGCCGGGCGTTCGGCTTCTTCGGTTCAGGTTCCCGCTTGAGGCCGTTTTTACAGTTGCGAGGGGAGCAGGCCGGGGGGCAGAGGGAAGGGGAAAGCGATCTGAATTCTCTCTGCGTCTTCCCACTTCCCGTGCTCGCCGCCGTTCTTCGGTGGGGTTTTCCCATCTGGTGCTGCGAGTTCTTTTGTCACTCGAAAGCTGGGTAAAGAATTCTCTGCTTCTCGTGGTGTGGGCAGGAGATAAAATGCAGGAATTCTACAGCCTCACTCTGCAGAGGCCCTTAGGACCAGTTCAGAAGGTTGCCTTCCTAGGTGGTGGGCACCGTGTGGTGCTTAGAAAAATACTGTAATCCTGTTTCTTGGGCAGAGAGAGGATCTTGTTGCAGCGCAACCTGCAGCCGCTAAGCAGCCCTGATGGCTTCTCCTCTTCCTTTTCAGGTATGGCCTCACAGCTGCAGGTGTTTTCCCCTCCGTCAGTATCCTCGAGTGCCTTCTGCAGTGCCAAGAAACTGAAAGTGGAGTCCTCTGTCTGGGATGTTTCAGGACAGAGCAGTAGTGACAAGTATTATACCCACAATAAAAACCTCCCAGCAGCTCAAGGGCAAGCAAGCTCCTCTCATCAGGTAGCCAATTTCAGTATCCCTGCTTACGATCAGAACCTCCTTCTCCCTGCTCCCTCAGTTGAGCACATTGTGGTTACGGCAGCCGACAGCACCGGCAGCAGCGCAACAGCATCCTTCCAGAACAGCCAAACCCTCACGCACAGGAGCAACGTTTCTTTACTGGAACCATACCAAAAATGTGGATTAAAAAGGAAAAGTGAAGAGGTCGACAGCAACGGTAGTGTGCAGATAATTGAGGAACATCCACCTCTCATGCTGCAAAACAGACCTGCGGTGGGTGCTGCGGCCACGACCACCACGGTAACCACTAAGAGCAGCAGTTCCAGTGGTGAAGGCGATTATCAGCTGGTCCAGCATGAGATCCTGTGCTCTATGACAAATAGCTACGAGGTCTTGGAATTCCTGGGCCGAGGGACGTTCGGGCAGGTGGCGAAATGCTGGAAACGTAGCACGAAGGAGATTGTAGCCATCAAAATCCTGAAGAACCATCCTTCCTATGCTAGGCAGGGTCAGATAGAGGTGAGCATCCTCTCTCGCTTGAGCAGTGAGAATGCTGACGAATATAACTTCGTGCGCTCCTATGAGTGCTTTCAACACAAGAATCACACATGTCTTGTTTTTGAGATGCTGGAACAGAACTTATACGATTTCTTAAAGCAAAATAAGTTCAGTCCGTTGCCCCTGAAATACATCCGGCCGATTCTGCAGCAAGTGGCCACTGCCTTGATGAAGCTGAAGAGCTTGGGTCTGATACACGCCGATTTGAAACCGGAAAACATCATGCTGGTGGATCCTGCACGCCAACCCTACAGAGTGAAGGTGATCGACTTCGGGTCGGCCAGCCACGTCTCCAAGGCCGTCTGCTCCACTTACTTGCAGTCGCGTTATTACAGGTGAGTGCTGACGCGGCGCCGGCCCCCGCGCCATCCCGAGCGGGTGCGACTGCTCTGCTTCTGCAAAAGCTCTTCTGCCATTCGGTCTAAATCCAGCTGAAGGGGGGGGGAGGCAATGATCAGCCTGGCCCCGCTGGTCCGCGTGTCTCCCGGACAGCTGAAATCTGGATGTAGATAGATAGGACCTCTGCTTTGCAAGCGTGACGTGACAGGCGGTCTGGTACCTCCTTTTTCACCCCGGGTTAGTGCAGAAAGCTGCTTTTTGTCCTGTCACCAGTTCGTGGTGATGCGTAAAGTAGCGAGCTGGGGAAGCAGTGTGCTGCTAGTAAGTGGTGCCTTTCGGATTGTCAGGATCTGAAACTAGCCCAGTAACCACGGTCACTTAGAGGGAAGGGAAGTCACAGCTGTGCCGGTTTCTTTTTATCGTGTTTCTTCTGGTTCCATCTTTGTCTGAACCCACTTCACGAGCACGTGACTTCCTGTGTCAGCCCTTGCTAAGTCACGCTCCTTTTCAGTGGGGCTGAGCTCGGTCTCTGCTTCCCTTACCAAAACATATAAATGGCTCCTACCCTAATCCTCTTTAAGAATTCAAAATAAACTATATGGACAAAAATGTTAAAACTCAGAAACTCTGTCACTAAAGCAAGCTGTGCTTTTTCTTTCAATTATTCCTCCAGCTTGGCTCTGTTAATAGTGTGTATTTCAATATAAGTAGCAGTAGACTTCAATAAATGGATGAAGAAAGAACTCCTGGCATCAAAGGGAAATGAAAAAGTCTGTGCTGTGTTGTCAGAGTTGCTTTCAGTGGAATGTGAGCTCACTTGACACAAAACTTAACTAGTATCTAGTCCTTCCAGCTGGGACAAGACAGAGGACTCGAGACACTCCACCCCACCCTGTGTCTCTGCCCTGTTTGATGTCTTTCCTGTCCTCCTAGCTTCAGTTTAAAGTCCTGGCTTGTTGTTGGCTTGTTCTGTTCAGTCTTCTCTGTCCTTGCCCCCTTTGTTGTTTTTTGTTTGTGTTTTGTTGACTCCCTCTGCACTGAGTACCAGCTTTCTGTGCCATTTATTTCATGTGATAGAGACTTTTTTCATTCCGTTCCTCACAATCTTCCCTCAGCTTGTCAGCACCAATCTTTCCAATTCTAAGCTATTGATTGTTACTTTTTTCCAACGCAGTCGTCTTCTCTGGGCCCTAACTCTGTTGAAATGCTCGCTGACTAAAATGCATTATCACTTCTGTTGTTGCATTGAAAGAGGTGACTGCTGGTCAAGAATCTGCTCTATCTGACTCGCGGCACAGGGGAGCAGAGCAGGCCGGGCAGGCACATAGTGCTTTCCAGTTTCTGATATCACAAAAACCAGATTTGGCTGAGGCAGAAGCAGCGAGGGATGATAAGTATCTCCGAGGGGCTGCTCGGGGAGGAAGCTGCCTGCTTCGTGTTCATGTGAGGCACTCAACTCCAGGCCGCTTCCTCTGCCCTGCCGCGGGGTGACCGCCACTGCCAGAGGGGCAAAGAACCTGAGATTAGATGGTGCTTGAGACTGTCTGCCTGTCTGAAGTTAAGAATGCTGTGATGTGGAATTATAACATTTAGTGATGCATCATTAGTTTAATGGTCCTGATTACTAAAATCCATAATCTAGGAATGTATGGAACTGGTGTAGGAACCAGTTGACTGTGGATGAACTGGGTTGCTTTAGCATTATTCACATTATGTTAGTCTTCAGGTGAGTTCTAAGCTGGAAGTTTTTTCAATGCTGTGTTTTATTAAACAGTACAGACCAATTCTTCATTGGGATCTCTGTCAACTATTAAAAATAAACTTCTCATTCTGTGTTCACTTTTTTTTTAATACCTGGCACTGGCTCTTAGGTAACCTGTGTCTCCTGTAGAGACATCTAACCAGCCAGACCCAGTACTGCAAGGGTGAATTTTCTGATACATGTACCCTGAAGGAAAAAAGTCTTCCTTTATTAATTATTCTCAGTGCTGCTGGAGGTCATCTTGTCCACCAGCCCTGCTCACTTCACGTTCTGATTGTACTTCAGGCAGTTGGACAACTTCTGGCTGGTGGTGCTGGAGCTGTGCTTCGGCTGGGATGCAGCGTGGGGTTTGTCAGGGTGAGGCTGTTGAGGCTGGGGCAGGTTTCCTCTCTCTCTCCACAGCCATTCCTGCTGCCTCTGCAGCGTAACTCTCATCAAGAAGGGCAGTTCTGCTGCCGTGTTATGGTTGACTTAACCTGGGAGAAGTCCCTGTGAAGAATTCTTTGGCTCTAAGCCAGGCATGGACTAGGAGTGGACTAACTGGCAGCCGTGCTTCCATGCAGCAGCTAGTTTCTGTGGCAGTCCTGAGATCTCTGAGCAGTAATCTCTGACCTGAAAACCAGAGAATACGCTTACGACCTCAGGTGTGGAAGGGTATGGATGGGTCTGGATGCTTTTGCCCTCCCTGGTGAGCATAAGCAGCAGAAGGAAGCAGCCAGCTTGCAGAAGTGAGAAGTCCCTGGGCAGACTGATGTCCTCGCTGCTCAGAGAGCGAGGTTGGCTCGTGTCCTGTGTTCTCTGTCAGTACAGCCATCATGTGAGCCTCGCTTGGATCCCTACCTCCCCGTGTTTCCTGTGGGGCAGGGCAGAGGCACACAGCAAACTGAAGATAGTAAGCTGAAGGACCGAACAATTTGGGCTACGAGAAGGTGGCACCGAGCGTCGGGGGAGCTCGCAGAGCTCGGTAGTACCTGTTCTCTTCCCCCTGCTTTGGGCTACATGACCTACTTCTGTCCCAGTCCTGCTGGCCTGGGAAGCAGCAGCGCAGGCTGCCAGTTCCAACCCTCTGCCTGATAATCCAGCTCTTGAGTGGTGCTCGTGTAATTCCCCGCGTTGCAGTTGTACAAGCTTCGTATTACCGCCGTTCTTGGCGAGGGGGGGGAGGGCGGAACACCCGGGTGTAAACTCGGTGTGTTTTGAAATGCTAAACCTAAGTCTGGGTTTTTTCCGCTACTGCTGTGACTCTTCTGAGAGAGCCCGAGCACATCTGCCAGCTTTGGAAGTCCGAGTTTGGCAAGCGCGTGTGCGCAAAGAAAAGAATGTTGTTGATTTCTATTTCAAAGAGCTTAAGATCGTCAAATCGCTTTAATCTCTCGCCGACCAGCTATGAAAGTGACCTCTCTGCCTGTTGTCCTGTTTCAACTCGCATCTCGTAAGGCCGCTAATTACAGTGGTGCGAAAGGAGATGAGAGAGATTCTGATGGACCAGCTCTGTCCTGAAATCACAACGAACTCAGGTGGCTTGTGGGAGTTCGTTTGCTTAGTTGCAGAGAATAAAATGCGCGGAGTTCAACGTGCTGTCCTTTTGGCGTTGAGGTTTTGGAACACCCAGCGTGTAAAGACTTACCAAACTATCACACCCAGCCTTTGTTGCCACTAATTTCTTTCCATTGGAATTGGTGGAATTTTTTTAATACACTTGTGAAGGATTAGGCTGCTTTGCTTCTTCCCCGAGCTGTGTGCTTTTTAGTTTGTTTGCCAGCCCAAACCAGGGAAACTTAGACTTGCAGCTTTCTTTACACAACAGGTTTGGGTCGGAGTTGGGAAATCCTTCTTAAGTAGCATATTCAAGAGGATCAGTACAGTTTGATTATGATGACTGATATTTAGTTAGGCTAATGGCACATGGGTTCTGAAAACCCTGTGTGAACAACTGCATCATACTCTGCTTGTGAAGGCCAAAGTCCTACAGAAATGGATTCCTCCTCTTTGCTCCTGTTGGCCTATAGAACATTTGATCTGCTCTAGCATAGGTCTTTAAAATACAGATGTTCAGCGGGACGTTCAGGATTTATCTATCAGCTACTTAACATATTTGCATAATCATTTTCTATTTTCATATACGTAAAACCATCTCAAAGCCAACTGCTGCCAGGGATAGCCAAACGAGGAGGTAGAAACAGATCAGAGCGAGCGTCAGAACATCTTTGGTTAAATCATCTCTTAGTGATCACTAAAGGTGCATCAGGGCTCTGCTTTTGGGGGGTTCAGACACAACAGAAGCAGCTCTTTGTTTTCAAGCTGGATGGTAGAGGATAGGTCTGGCCTCACAGCAGAGGAGGAGTGGTTCAGGTCTCTATTTTTTTTGCTAGATCCTGTGCTTTCTCAGGAGCACTGTGCCTGGGCAACTGGGCTGAGTGCATTTGTTTTTGGAGACTGGCTTATGGAATCGTGTAGTCACCTAAAACAGAAGCTGTATCTGTGTCACCACGACACAAAGGGTGATTAATTGGAGAGTCACATGCCATGTACAAACAGTTGGGAGGTACCTTCAGGTTGAGTGGTTGAGGAAGGTGAGTGTCACATCTGTTGACACCTGTACATTATGCAAGCCCTGGTTTGTTAGAATTCTGTAGAAAGATCAGAACTGGTTTTGGAGCCATTTTAACAACAGAAAGGTCCACACTGTAACACAAGAAAAGTCACACAAGCCCTGGGGTGAGTCACGACCAGAAAACAGATAGCCTGGAGTTCAGGACTTTTCTGTCTTCCTTCATGCTTGTGTTAGTTATGCATGAAGGAGATGAAGGTTTTCATGTTTCCTGTACTTTCCGGAGTAAATTCCCACACCAAGTCGCATGTTTTTTGCAGCCCTTGGGTTTTGTGCTGTATGCAAATGTATGACCAGAATTCAGCCTGGCAGAACAGCGTCGGTTTCGGAACTGTGTGTAGGTGAGGAGTTGTACTAAAACATCCCTTTGTGTTATGAGTCAGTTCCAGACAGAAATCTCCCTGAAATTCCAACCTGTTGCAGAAGCAAACTTTGCTTGGAGTTTGAGAGTTGGTTGGTTTTTTTTTTTTCATCACCTTCTGGTAAAGGCTAGGCCAGACAGGTAAATGTTGCATTTTGCATTAGGTGTGGTTCAGTGCTCAGAAACCTGTAACACAACCTTGCAAAGCAGTCGCGATCTCCAGCTGTGTTCTCTCCGTCCCTGTAAAACTCGAAACTCTCCAAACTGAGCCCCGTCTGAAAACCCACTGATAGAAACCAAACAGCTCTCTGAAGAGCTCCTCCTTCTGCCTCTGCAGATGTTCTTTTCCACATGACAACCGGCAGCTTTCTGCAGCTGGTCACTTGGGATCTCGAGGCTTTCTTCTGAGAAAAGGTTGAGCACCGTTTGCCGGAACTTTTCTTCGCAGTTCTGTTGGGGTGGGTTGTGCACCGGCTCGGGGACGCCTCGCACCATCTGCTCTGTTCAGGTTAATTAAACTGATTACCAGAGAAGTAACTTCGTATCACAGTTGCATAAAGGCCACCTAGGAGTTGGGAGGGCACCGTGGCAAAGAAACAGACCCAACTGTGCCACTGAGCGATTTTTAGGAAAGAACTGCAAGCTTTGGGAGTTGAAGATTTGATCTCTTTGTTTATATATATATATATTTTTTTTTTCCCCAACAGAGCTCCTGAAATCATACTGGGTTTACCATTCTGTGAAGCTATTGACATGTGGTCACTGGGCTGTGTGATAGCAGAGCTGTTTCTGGGCTGGCCTCTGTATCCAGGAGCATCTGAGTATGATCAGGTGAGAGTGTGTGGCGGCCGTGGGCATGTTCAGATGAAACCACAATGATCTGTGTTCATACCCTCTGAACCCACACCAAATTTCACCTAGTACAAATCACTGCTGTCTGTCATCTTTAAGTTGATTTTCTCTCTGTGATATTCTCATTGCCTGTCTGTCTCTGTTGCACAGGAGAGCGCAGAGTTCTGGGTGTTTTAACTTGATTTGAACGTAGTTATCCAGGGTACAGAGTCAATTTACAGTTAACCCCTCAGCTTCCAAACGCAAAAGCTGTTGAAATACCTTCCTGTCAAAACAGAAGTGAGGTGTGTGACCTGGCTTGAAACACCCTCTGTAATTTCCCAATGAGGGCAGTTTTTCCACGTGGAGACAGAGCAAGCCTATCATTCCTGCCCCATGAATACCTACAGCAGCCCTCATTTTTAATGCAAAGTGTGAGCCCCAAGCTGAGTCTGAAATACAAGGGCAAGAGTCTGAAAAGGCATCTTGAACTAATTACTTCTTTCCGTGGATGCTCAGCGTTATTACCTGGGCTACTCATTTGCCTATAAAAGGATAAAAAGTCTCTGTGAGAGGATTTTTGAGGGTAACTTGTCACCATAAAAACCACAGTGGAAATCTTGTTGCAATGCTTGCTTTTGTTTTCCTTAGGTGATAAAACACTCGAAAACTTACTAAGTTTGAAAACTTACTTGGGTTGTATCTTCCCAGCACTCTAAATTTCCAAAGGAAACACAGTGGTTCCTTAATGAGCAGAATGAGTTAGAAAATAACTGAGGTACAGCATGGTGGTTTCCTTGCACGCTTGAATTTTGTGTAATTCTGAGAACCTTATCTAGATGTGTAGGTGGGCGGGGAGGAGTTGGTTTTTCCATTGCTTAATAGGCAGGATTTTGCAGTCCTTTGTGAGGCAGCACGAGGTGTGACTTCATGAGGTTGGTTTTGATAGCTGAATTGAAAACTACGCACGGCTCGCTTGCCTGTCTTCTGGGATTTTGCAGCAGCAATTAAAAGCTCAGGCAGAACTTGGGAGAGGACCTCTCCGGGAGGGAGTTTGTGGGTAGGGGTGGGATTTACAGTTATTTCTTTAAACACCCTGTGGCTGTAAAGCAAGAATTACTTCTCATAAAAATAGCAGATGTCTTAGCTGAACTGTTGTCTAGATACAAACAATACTCACCTGCAGACACCAGACCCACTCTGGCATAAGCGAAAAGCGAGGCAATAAATTCGTATGACAGTGAGTTAAGTGCCCTGCAACGTTGAGCTGTTTTGGCACAGAATAAAAAAGATGTATTTAAAACCTAAAATTTCTGCAGGTAATAGGATTAGGAAAGTCGAGTGTCTGTACAAATACTTGAGGGTGGTCCCTTTAGTTTTGCAGTTTCAGTTATCTGGTGTTCTTTGTTTACAGGTTATTTCCGATTCGCCGTGACCAAACCTGGCTGATAATTTATACTGGGAGTCCTCATTCTTTTCATTTTCTCTCCTAGATTCGCTATATTTCACAAACTCAAGGCCTTCCAGCGGAGTATCTTCTCAGTGCAGGAACGAAAACAAGCAGGTTTTTTAACAGAGATCCAAATCTGGGCTACCCACTGTGGAGGCTGAAGGTTTGTCTTGTCTTTTTAATTCCCAGTTGTGTTCTGGGGAGGTGATAGAAATCCCCACCTAGCTTTAGTGTGCTGTGAAAGCATTCCAAGTGAAGATTGGATTTGAAATGCTATTCAAATATAGCTGAATTGTGTATTTCCTTTCAGAAACTCCAGACCTCCTGGTACTCACCTAACAATAGGAGCTGTGCATGATGGTACTAGCAAAGAGTGGGTGTTACAGTAATTGAGATAATGGTTACTTATTATGGCCTGCTCAGTCTTGGTGAAGTATGTCATCTTGTTGTCATCTCCCGACAATACAAAGAGCAAAACAGGGAGTATTTCAAGATGGTCTTTGTTGGGTTAACAGACATCTGTTTATATATTGACAGAGGACAGGAAAGATTCATGTGTATGTTTGATTTGCCTTTAAAGCAGAGCAGCAAAAGGAAGGGGATTTTGCCTTTCTTCTTTGTAAAAGAGGAATTTAAAATGTTTATAGCCTCTTCTCTTCCTAAATCAGAAATCTTCAGTTCTTCTGGCTAATACACTACCTAACAAAGCCTTGGAAGGGAGTCATCCTGTTGTTTTGCAATGAATGAGCTTTCCAGTTGAGGAAATGAGAATCCTTGGCTGTTTTGGTTTGACCTGCTGACATCTGATTTGTCTTGAAGCCAGCAAAACGTCACCTGGCTCGGCTCTTTTCTTGCTGCTTGTTTGGATCAATATCCGATATCTCATTTTACATTAACAAATGCTTTCTTTTATAGACCCCAGAAGAACATGAGTTGGAAACAGGAATAAAATCAAAAGAAGCTCGGAAATACATATTCAACTGTTTGGATGACATGGCGCAGGTGTGTGGAGATCTTGTAGCACACAGATAACTATCATAATAATTACATACATCAAGGATCTCCCCAAGTGAGGCTCCTGTGCTGGAGCAGTCCTCTTCCACATTCTGTTGAGAACACTGATGTAGATTTGCATCAGAAGTCACTGTATGAGAGGCTATCGAAGTGTTAATTGTGAAGCTGTTAGAAATTTCTTGGGTTTTTTTTCCTCAGGCCTTGATCTGGTAGATGCAACAAGTGTGTTTAGCCTGTTATCTCCAGATGTAGTCAAGCAGCAGGAAAGCTGAGCCCCTCCAGATGTGTTTATGGGCTTAGGCCTCTTATTGGACTTTGGAAACGTTGACAGAAATTATACATACTTCTACTTTTTCATTCTTTTTTTCAGAGGTAAAATAAAGGAATATCTGAGTGCTCTTAATATCATGAGGCCTTGAATCTTAAATATGTTGGTCTCAATTTTCTATTGCTTTTGTCGCTGTTATCATCACTTTACATCTGCGCAGAGCATGTAGAATCTTGCCATTCTGATTTGTTAACCCCTTATAGCCCCCCACAAAAAATGAGGCATAGAACCAGGCAGTGGAGAACGAAACTTGGTTGGTATCTACTGAACAGACCAGCTTAATGTTGAGGTGAGAATTCCATGTGTAAGTTGGACTTCCTTTTATAGAATGAGCAAGGGAAAGGTTGTGTGTTAGCACTGCAGTACTGAAAATTAGGCTGGCTGAGAGAGAGAAATGCTTAATAAATATTTCTGCATGATGTGAAAATATTGAATTGTTAGGTAGCAATTAATTTGATGTTTCTTAGAACGTTTCTTTGCATGAACTACTCTCATTTTGTGTTCAAGGTGAATATGTCTACAGACTTAGAAGGGACTGACATGTTGGCAGAGAAGGCTGACCGAAGGGAATATATTGATTTGTTGAAGAAAATGTTGACAATTGATGCAGATAAGAGAATTACTCCACTGAAGACTTTGAACCATCCGTTTGTTACAATGACACATCTACTGGATTTCCCACACAGTAATCAGTAGGTTTCCTTAGATTTCTTGGTTTTGTTTCAGGACTTACTGGAAACGCAGAATAGCAGTTTTCTGCTTTCTGTCAGTGCTGTTTTCTGCAGTTTTTGGCTGATCTGAAAATAGCAATGGCATGTGTAAGGAATGGAATGTTCATAAGCTTCCTTTTCATGTTTTAGGACATTCTTTGTTGGTTTAAAAAAAAAAAAGAAAGAAAAGAAACCTAAACCTAAAGGCATGTGCATAAATTTGGGGATCTATCATGTCTCTGTTGTACTGGTTTTACAGATCTGATATTTTCCTTCTGTCATTCTGTTTCAGTGTGAAATCTTGCTTTCAAAATATGGAGATCTGCAAGCGAAGAGTTAATATGTATGACACAGTGAATCAGATTAAGAGCCCGTTCACGACTCACGTTGCTCCTAATACAAGCACAAATCTGACAATGAGCTTTAACAACCAGCTCAATACAGTACACAATCAGGTACAGCATCTTTCAGCTGGTTTATACCAATTGAAGAAATGGAGAAGTCTAATTTTCTGCCTTCAGGCCAAATCCTCTTCTGTGAAATACTACATTTAAATTACTCTCCAGAATTTGTAATTTTGTCTTGAACTGTAATTTTCTAACCTCAGGCCAAGGCAATCTCTTTAAATACAACTGGTAAATCTGATACTTTTTGGTTTTGTTTTTGTTTTTCCCCCCTAGGCCAGTGTATTGGCTTCCAATTCTACTGCTGCTGCTACCCTCTCCCTGGCAAACTCGGATGTCTCACTGCTGAACTATCAGTCTGCTCTGTATCCATCATCTGCAGCACCGGTTGCAGGGGTGGCACAACAGAGTGTTTCCTTGCAACCTGGAACCACCCAGATCTGCACCCAGACTGACCCGTTCCAGCAAACGTTCATTGTTTGCCCCCCGGCTTTTCAAAGTAAGTGGGAAAATCCCTTTGTGTGATACTGTGGTTTCTATGAGGTAGAAATGAGAAATGGGGTAATTTGCACTAAATTGAAGAAGTAATTGGAAAAAAAAAAAATAATTGCAGAAACTTTTTCATGGTGAGGGTGACAGAACACAGGAACAGGCTGCCCAAGGAAGTTGTGTCTCTTCTTTGGAGACATTCTAAACCCACCTGGATCTTCCTGTGTGACCTACTCTAGGTGATCCTGCTCTGGCAGGGGGGTTGGACTCGATCTTTTGAGGTCCCTGCCAACCCCAACCCTTCTGTGATTCTGTGAAGTACAGGAGACCCCTCTGTGTGTGTCACACAGTGCTCTTGCATCAGGTGTAAGAGCAGAATCAGGTCAGATGTGTGTAGACAGTTTGGTTCTCTTCCAGGTCATGCTTGAACAGGTGGCAATATCTCACCTGCCTAGATTGCAGTCTTCCTCTGGTTGCTCAACCAGTTTTTCCCCCCAAACCAAACGCAACAGCATTCCACTGAAAGCAGTGAACAGAGGAGCCAGACCTACCTTAACTTACAAAAGTGTTGTGCTGTGTTTTTATTCATCAGGAGTGACTATCTGGTCTTCGAGTCTCGGGTCCAAAGCACTGCTGCAGCTCTAGAGTTTGCTGGCAACAGAGGGTCACAGATTGCAAATAAGCAGGGTTAGCACAGGCATAACTGTTAATCCTGGAATTTCTCTATCTGTGCTTGTATCTGGATCGTGTTAATATGAAGGGTTATATATGAAATGGGAGCTGATAGAGTACGGTTTGGACTTTGAACTTAGACTCAAGCTGCGTAGAATTAGAGGTCTGTGTTATCTGTGTTTCTGAAAACAAGACTATGGACTTCAACAAAGCCAAGCTTCTGAGGACTGGTTGTCCATCACTGCCCTTTGGTGTACCAGGGCTGCAGAACTGTTTACTTCAGCTGGTGTTTGACTGGCTTTTGTCAAAGGGAATGCCTTTTCTTTCTCTTCCTCTGACCCTGTCTTCTGCCCTTACCTGGTAGGAATTTGATTTTGGAAACAAATGATGGGGAAAAAATAAAAAAAAAAAAGAAAGAAAAATAAAGCAGCTTAGCAGTGATGTATTCTTGTCCTCCACAGCTGGACTTCAGGCAACTACAAAGCATTCTGGGTTCCCAGTAAGGATGGAGAATGCTGTCCCAATTGTACCACAAGCACCTGCAGCTCAGCCACTGCAGATCCAATCTGGAGTTCTCACACAGGTAAGAAACAAAACAAAACAAAAACCCCTATAGAGTTAACTGCAATTCCTACCAACATCCAGGAGAACCTGACCCAGAACCCTCTGGTGCTGTGGTGAATGCAGGGGGTTCTCAGAACACTCTGAAAGGTTAAATGCAGATCACTTTTTTAAGACAGTGGTTTCTTGGTTTGTTTTTCCGGAGTATTTAAAGCCTAAACTATTTTATGTCATGTGTCTTCCTGGCTTTAGGAATTTGATTTAATAACGGGAATAAATATGTAGTTTTCAGCTGCGAAGAATAGGCTGTATTTTTTTTCTTGGGTGTACACTGCCTTCTAGGCAGCAGCAGTGTACATTTCTGCCTACACTTTAAAAATGTGGCAGGGAATTTTAGAAGAAATCATTTCCAAGAAGCGAGATCCCAGTAAATAAAAGTGACAACACAAATTACTCACGTTAAAATTTCATCTTTAAATCGACAAAATTATTTCTGAATCCTTCTCATAAGACATACCTACTTCTGTTGTTTGCAGTTTAAGCAACGTGCAGTGGCAAAGTTCACACGTAGTTCTAAAAAGTTATGTTTTAAACACCAGGAATGTGTCGTAAATTTGGAAATACAAATTGTTTTCAAAGTAGTGCTTTAAGCAAGTGCCCAGTGATTCTTAGGGATGGAAATAAAAATTATTTTCATATAAAGTAGTGCTTTAAGCAAGTCCTCAGTGATGCTCAGGTTTTATTCACTGTAAAATTCTAGTTGCCTTTATATTAAGTGTGCTTTTATTTGCGTAGTTTTTGTTTCTGCTGACAGTAGCACATACTTCATTAGTTTTACTCTCCAGGCAGTATATTGTACTTACTGACCTACTTAGAAGGGAGTAGATTTTAGATTGTCCGGTCCAAAGAAGCAGGTTGGTGGCATTCTGTGATCTCTGGTTTGTTCAGCGTGATCGTACAGCTCACGGTATCCAAAAAGCAGAACACACTTGGAGGAGGCCCCCCTGAATCCAAACCCTGCTTTTCCTGAGAGCACAAATTGTACGCTAAGAATCCAGTTTTAATTAGATATTTGACAGACTAATACGTTTCTTGGTAGGTTCATCACAGATAACTTGGCTCTTTCATAATACAAAAGACCTACAGTGCCTTCTGTTGAATCCCTGAGTTTATCCCTTTCCAAGAGCACCATATTATGAGTTTGGAGGTATGATGGTAACTGCTGTGCCCTGCCAGGGGGGCAGTTGTGTTACAGTTAGTGCAGTGCATGGGGTGTAACTTGCTCTCTGGGACCCAGTAAAGTGTCAACAGCTGAACACTATCTCATTTTTACTTTTTAACTGTGTCAACCTGTTCCCAAATTCCTTATGTTCTCCTCAGGGAAATGTAATTGCTTAGAGGAATGTGCCCAGAGGGTCTGGGTGTTGGTTTCAGTGCATCCATTACAATCCTGGAGTCTGCTCAAGCACCATAGAATGCCAGTGAGGTGAAGCCTTTTCTGGCCCTATTGCTGAACCCACTTATCCTGCCTCAGTACGTGTGTTTCACTCACTGCCTGATCTACATTTCAGGGAAGCTGTACACCACTAATGGTAGCAACTCTTCATCCTCAAGTAGCCACCATCACTCCGCAGTATGCGGTCCCCTTTACCCTGAACTGCGCAGCCGGCCGGCCAGCGCTAGTAGAACAGACGGCTGCAGTACTGGTAATTGCCTCCCTTGATTGTGTTCACTAACTGAGTTTTTGTTTTAACTTAGACTTGCAGAGGGCATGGAAGCATGTGCCATCTTGTGGCTGTGTTCTTGCTACATCTTAATGTCTTGTTGTTTTCCTCCCCAACATTGCTGAAGCACTGTCTGACTCTGACGTTTAGTGTGGCTCTGTAAAGAATCCAGATCCCTTGACTATTACTTTTTACTAGCCTAGTATTATGAAGCTCTTCTAAGCTATGCTGTAGAAGAGTCACTGCCATTGTTCTTGTTCTTCGCTTACTATCCTATCTTTGCCTTTTGATTGTTGAATGCCAAGGAATCAGTCTTTAGCTTGACTCTGCTACAGGAACCTGGATGGCCAGAATTTGAACTACTTGGCAAGTTAGCCACATATTTTGTTTTCAACACGTGTAAAGCTGCTTTGCATGTAGAAATGTTTCAGGTCATTCAGCGCAGGCTAAAATCTCTAAGGATAGCAAATCCTTTAATGTATTGCTTTAGCAGTTGATTTCTCTTAACTTCTGTTGAACACGGACAATAATTTTTCTGGCCTTTTGTTATTTGTAGCTGATCACAGGTAGCTTGCTTCATCCAGATAAAGATACCCTTCTTCACAGATACTTTCAGTTCATATGTATTTCTTGGTTGAAATTAAAGGTGAGCTCTAGCATCCAAAACAGCACCAGGTAGTTTTTAGGCTATCTGGACCCATTTTTAAAATGAATGGGGGAGGGAAATAAACACACCTTTAAGAAGCGTATGTTTTCAAAATTGTCCTCCTCCGTCCTCATTTGGCACCTGCATCACAACAACTTTGCAAGTGCCACAAAAAAAAAGTGGCAAGTGCCTCATTGTAAAACTCCAGAATCAGATCAGTGAAGCTTATGAAAACATTGCAGTGCACTGAAGTGCTGGTATCCTCACATGTCTTCAAAGCACATTCCATTACGTGAACCATGTTGTTTCTTGTGGCTTTAAAGTGGTAGTTTGAGTGTCATTTTCCTCCGAGAGGGAGACCTCTGCTCAGGTGGAATTTGCTGGAGTCATACCTGTACCGAGGTTAGAACCCACTCATTTGAGTTCTTCTGAACCAAGGTGACTTCTCCCTGTTTCTGAGGGTGGGAAAGCAGGAGAGCGGGGTTCTGCTGGGTCACAGCTCTGAGCTAAACTGACCCAGGGATGGATCTCCGTTCCTCCTCTGGGGTTTTGATGGCTGAAAGGTTGCAATCTAGGCTCTGAAAACAGCAAGGGGTGACTGTAGCAGAGGTTGGGACACGAGTGAGTTGTCAGCGATGCTTTCAAAAGTGTATTTGGGCTTTCGATTCAACAGGCAAATTCCGTTCTCCTGCGTGTGAGCAGTGGACTGGACGTTCAGCTCCCCTGTAGAGCAGCACAGGAGATCAGAGCCAGCCTGGCTCCAGACTATGAGCCTGGATTCTGAGTTTTCTCTGGAGGACTTACTAGTTCTGTTTGGATTCTGGGAGCCTTTGGCGTGAATTTGCTCACCTTTAGTGCTTCCGGCACTTCTCCCTTGCTGCTTCCCCTGAGTTTGCATTAGCCATTTGCTAAGCTTTGCGTATTTTTGTCCTTCCTCTGTCAAAACAGTTCGTCGCTTGGAAGGCCCGATTTCTGCCTCTCATTGGGAATTTATATCTTGCTGTATTAAACTCTCTGCTTTGTCTCGTGCAGGTGTTGGCTTTTGGAAAGACGCATGGTGTGACTTTTAACATATTTCTCTTTTTTGGGGGTTTGGGGTTGTTTGGTTGTTGGTTTTGGTTTTTTTAATATTATTATTATTATTATTATTATTCCGCTTATGTTGGCAGAGGTTTTAGCAGCTCTCTGCTTTGAAGGCTTCTTGTTTGGAACCGGTATTTGTAACGAGTGGATCTGTTACTTGCAGAAATATTGTCTTTAGAACGGTGGCTGTTGATGGTTGTGCAGTTGAAACAGAGAGAGACAGCCCTGCATTTTCAGAATCATAGTGATGTTGTACTGCCAAATTTACTTTGGTTTTTGGTTAGGTTGCCTCCCGCCCCCAAAAAAAACCATTTTGTCAATGTGGACAGGGATATTGATAATATTACTGAATTATCACCTATCTTCCTTGTAACTGAATGTTTCTCTCAGTCTGGCCTTTCTTCAACAAATCCATGGAGATGGGATGAATTCCCGCAGCAGTAACGCTCTCCCCGCTCTCTCAAAGCGAGCCCCGCAAGGCAGAAAAACCAGAAAGGAACCAAATTGGCTTCATATTTCGGAATCCTTCAGCAGAGCAGCGTGCCCTAAACTCAGAGGCAGAAGCAGCCCCCGACCCTCCTGCTGCATCTGGCAGTACAGTGTCTGGCTGCCTTGGGCAGCGCAGCGCTAACGCTCTTCTCCCCGGGTGACGGCTGGGATGCAGAAGGCTCCCAGAGCAGCAGGGGAAGCTGGTTGCTCTGGTTTTGCCGACCTTTTGAGAAAGCGCAGCGACGCGCCAGTATCTCTGCAAGCTAACAATCCACACGAGTGCTTGGAACGAATCTCTCTTCCCCCCCCCCCCCCCCCCCCCCCCCCCCCGCACGACCCCCCACCGCCACGACCCCGTACTTGTGTTGGTGCTGTTTTTTTCCCCCTTTAAAAATTTTGTTCTTTTTTTTTTTAT
>WTSP01007385.1:0-11817 GCA_025331215.1 Actenoides lindsayi | reverse complement strand
CTCCCTTGCTGCCTCCCTTGCTGCCTCCCTTGCTGCCTCCCTTGCTGCCTCCCTTGCTGCCTCCCTTGCTGCCTCCCTTGCTGCCTCCCTTGCTGCCTCCCTTGCTGCCTCCCTTGCTGCCTCCCAGGGGCCCGGCAGAGCTTGCAGTTCCCGCAGCACAGTCATGGGATTTGGGTGTCTCTTTCTTTCTGCTCCAGGAATGCCCATTCCCATGGCAATCAGTATAGCACTCTCATGCAGCAGCCATCGCTCCTGACCAACCACGTGACGTTAGCGGCAGCGCAGCCTCTGAATGTCGGAGTTGCTCACGTTGTGAGGCAGCAGCAGAGCAGCAACGTCCCAGCCAAGAAGAACAAGCAGCCAGCACCAAGCGCGGCCAAGTAAGGCTTCCTTTCCCAGTCCTGTGTTTGTGGAGGTTGCCTTTGTGATGTGAAAAATCGGTCTTTTGATCACAGAGGCGTTGTCTGTGTAGCTTTTTAACGTGCTACAGTTGCTTTTAAAGATGTCTTGGAAAGTCTCTGTACTGTAGTTTCTGATAGAAGTGATACTAACCTCAGTGAGAGTGCAAGGAACATGGTTGACCAAGTGCTTTTCTGTACTGGTCAAAGGTGGGTTTTTTTTTCAAGGGTGTGTTGGTGCCACAGTGGTACAAGTGACAGACTTGACAACTGCTGAACAGCGGGTGGCAGGTTTCTGGTGGTGTTCAAATGAATCAATCCTGCTCAGAGCATCACTGAGTGTGTTGGTCCCTTCTGGGATGTGTTCTATGGTGCTCTCCTATATCAGTGTCTGCATTGAGGTTCTCTTTGTGCATTCCAAGATGTTTCTTCTTATACTGAGTTCTCCAGTCTGCTGGAGTCTGGCTGTTCTTAAAGCTGCTACTGGTTTGTCCCAGCCTGCTGACACACAGCTGAATACTGCTTTGGTTTTCTTTCAGGCCCAGCTCAACTCTAGAGACTGTGCCCTCCCAAGTTTACTCGCTCATTGGGAGCAGCCCTCTGCGCTCCACCTCCTCCTCTTCCAACGTGCTCGTCCCAGTGCAGGAGCAGCACCAGCCCATTGTAATCCCAGACACTCCAAGCCCACCCGTCAGTGTCATCACCATTCGTAGCGACACTGATGAGGAAGAGGACAGCAAATACAAACCTGCCAGGTAGGAAGATCGCGTAGGCAACCAGCAGTGATGTGTCCTGAGCTCAGCCCAAGCATCTCGGAGAGCAGAGAACTCTCCAAGCCAAGCCCTGGCTAGGCTAAGAAGCACTGCAGAAACAGGAAACTCTGCTGTGCTGGTCATGTCTCTAGTTAATCAGAATTTCATTGGACAAGGAGGGAGGGTATGAGATCCCATAGGGAGATCTCCTGTATCTTGTGGGAAAAGCTAGACCGTTTCCTATTTGTTTGTTGTTTTTTTTTCCCTTCCCTGCAGTTTGGGTATGAAGCAGAGATCCAACGTCATCAGCTACGTTACTGTTAATGACTCCCCTGACTCCGACTCGTCACTGAACAGCCCCTATGCCACAGACCCCCTTTCCTCTCTCAGGAGTACGGGCGGTGCCCTGGAGCTGCCCAGTAGGGCAGCAGCTGACAGCTCCAGCTCTCGGACTATCATTGTGCCGCCGCTGAAGACGCAGCTCAATGACTGCATCATAGCTACCCAGGCATCAGGTGGGTTTGCTCTCCTGGCTTGCTGTGCTCACTAGTTTTTGCCGAGGCCCAGATGTTCTCTTACCTCTGACAAGCCTTGTCCTCGCAGGTTTGGACTTATTTGCATTGTGTCTTCAGCAGCTTTGGGTTTCACAGCTGCTGTTCTGAGAGTGGAAGCCTTGGTCTGTTTTCAGTTTCTCAGAATCACAAAATATTAGGGGTTGGAAGGGACCTCGAAAGGTCATCTAGTCCCACCACCTGCCAGTGCAGGATCACCTAGAGCAGGTCACATAGGAACACATCCAGGAGGGTTTTGAATGTCTCCAAAGGAGGAGACTCCACAACCTCTCTGAGGGTCATAGATAGATTTACCTTTCAGGTATGTTTGGCTGCATTTACATCTGTAAAAATGCCCTATGATTTATTTTTTTTTGGGTGCAATTGGATTTTAAATTGTAATTGAAGAAAAGTCTCTGTTATGGAAACAGTCCCTGTGTGTTCTTTGGTTACCTAAGCTGGTTATCACAGTGCGTGTTGTGTGAGGGGGGAAAAACAGACTTAAGTTTATGAAATCTTTCAGGTGTCCTGAGCAGCACCAGTAAGACCAAGCCAGTGGCCTCTGTGAGTGGGCAGTCGTCAGGATGCTGTATCACACCCACTGGGTACCGCTCCCATCGCGTGGTAGCGAATGGTGTGCAGCCTCTCAACCTCAGCCAGGTAAGTGCTGCGTGACTGCTGCGGACCTTTCAGTGTGGTGCTTTAGAAACACAAACAGTGTGGCAGGGAGAACGACGGGGTTGTGAGGGGAGTGATAGCTGCTACCTCCTGAATTCTTTGGAGCTGATTCTGTCCTGTGACTATGCAGGATGAACGCTGTAGGGAATATAGGTGAAGTTTCTCAGAGCAAAGAGTTTGTTCCTGCACCAGAGGGCAGGAGAAGGAAGCATGGTCATGTCCATATTCCTTCTTTGTGCACCATGTCATACCTGTCTTGCAGTGGGCCATTCTTGCCACTCAAGTGGGAGAGTGACACCAGGATTCAGCTGCTGAACTAGAGTAGCATTGAAGGCACTTCACACTACGAGATTCTTTTGTTCTTTACCTTCCTTCTGTAGATCTCATGAAGGCCTGACCAGGAGAATAAGGCTGGACCTTGTGTCTCAAACTAACAATTAGCACCCGACTTCCCTTGAAACTTTCAGCCATTGGTTTCACTTCAGTTTGTGTTGCTGCTCTTGATCTTTGAGTCAAGTTGCAGTAGCCTTTCAGAGGAGAGGAGTGTTACACCTCCTGTCCGTTTCTGGCATGGGGACAAGACAGGCTTTGTCATGCTGAAATGGGGTGGCCCTGCTGCTGCTCCCACTGCTGTGGAGGACAATAGAGGTGTGAGGAGTTTGAGGGCCAGGTCAGCCTCAGGAGCTGCCTGCACTTGGACAGCTGTGCAGTGTGGTACCCCGGGTGTGGCTGTTCGGTCCCATTGCAGAGGAGAAGTGTAACCTTTGTCTTGGTGGAACTGCAGTAACTCCTCTCAAATTGATGTGAGTTTCACGGAGCTGGGAAGGGAGGATCTGCAGAAGCATCTGTCCTGCAGCTGGAACAGAGGTGTTGACTGGGAGGCTCTGCCTGACCCTTCCTTGCCCACCTCCTGTCGACTGCACTTTGCCTGGGGATAGCCACTAACCTTATTTACTACTTCTCCCTGCAGAACCAGCAAACGACAGTGCTGGCCTCACAGGAGAGAAGCGGAAACGCCGTCCCACGTAGGCAGCAAGCTTACGTGGCACCCCTCACGTCGACTATTTCTCAGGCTCCCTACACGTTTCAGCACAGCAGCCCAGTGCATCCCCACCTGGCAGCAGCCACGGCGAACGCGCACCTCTCCAGCCAGCCGCACGTCTACACTTACGCTCCCACCACGGCCGCCACGCTGGGCTCCACCACCTCCATCGCCCACCTCTTCTCCCCTCAGGGCTCTTCGCGGCACACCACCTACGCTGCCCACCCCAGCACGCTCGTCCACCAGGTCCCCGTGAGCGTTGGGCCCAGCCTCCTGACTTCTGCTAACGTTCCGCCGGCCCAGTACCAACACCAGTTTGCTCCCCAGTCCTATATTGGTGCTTCCAGAGGGTCTGCTATTTACACTGGATATCCGCTGAGCCCTACAAAGATCAACCAGTACTCGTACTTGTAGTTCCTGGTAGAGCACTGTCCTGCAATAGGCCTGAGAGATTGGAGGAGGATTTCAGGTGAACCTTTACCTGGTAATGGCTGCCTGGGTTTTGTTTCTCCCTGATCTGGTTGTGTGTTGTTCAAAAGCGTCGCTAGTGAGTTCAGTCACCAACTGAGCAGCATGCTTTGTTACCAGTACGAGGGTCACTAATTGAGTTTTTTAAATTTTACTTACTTTTTATAGATGCTTTTAAAAAGTCCATGGTCACATTTATTTAAAATTGTTCTGTTGTGCTGATTAAAAGGGGTAAGAAAATCAGTGTCTTGGAAGACGGAGCCTGATGACTTTTTTAACTTGTGTAACTTAAAACAAAAAGACTAGCAGATTATATTTTAGCAGCTTGCACAAATCCATGTTGCCACTAAAAATGGAATGCACGTTTATCTCATGAGGTTGCTGGGGCAGTTTTAAAATCAAGTTTAGTATTTTAACATTTGTTCTCTAATTCACTTTGTCTAACAAATTGCTGGTTCTGCAAAAGCCATTACGTCTCCGTGTATGTTGCTGTCAAAGGGTTTTTTTGTTTACTTCTCTGGTTTGTTCAAGGACTGGTAGGGGCAGCTGCCTCCTACTAGCAGCATTATATATTCAGGAGTCTGTGTAAATCCTGAAATCTGTTTTTCTTGAAAATTCCGTGTGTCCATAACACGGCGGAATTTTTATTCCATTCCTTGCAGAATTCTAAGCTTTTTTCCCAAGCTGTTTTTAAGATCTCGCTGTGTAACAGAACTCAGCAGCTTTGTCAGGATGCTGTAGCCTTCAGCTGAGAACAAACAGTGCAGCCTTGCTCTCAAATCTGGTTTCTGCAACTCGTTAGAAGCTGGCCCTATAACGGAGCTGGATTCCTTCACAGAAGCACAGGGCTTTTCTTCGTTCCGTTTGGTTTTATTTTTTCTTAATCTTTTTCCTCACATGATTCATTTAGGAGGGAGTTGTATTTGAAATACAATGAAACATCACTGTATTGATGTGTACAGCTTTTTATACTCCTGTGAGCGTATCCTCCTGGATATGTCAACAGCTACTTTAAAGCGCTCTTACTAAGACTTGTATACAGTACATGCATGTAGGAATCAGAAAAGTAAAAAAAAAGAAGAAAAAAAAAGGAAAGAAAAAGGAAAAAAAAAAAAAGGAAAAAAAAAATCCAGATTTTAAAGTTTATTACTGAATTTAAAACTATTTTAGAAGTTTTGTATTGGTGGTGTTTTAATATTTTACATAAAATGAAATATGTACATATTGATTAGAAAAATATAACAAGCGAAACTTCCTGCTAACCCCAAACGTTCTGTCTTTGTAATCAAAACGTGTAGTGATTATACTTGAACTCTGTACTTAGTGTTTGTCTAATTCTTAAACGTTCCTGGGGATGGAGTTGATGTATCCTTTGTATTTAAACCAAAATGAGTTGATTCATGTTGGAATGTATGTGATATAATGCAATGGTTAGAGCTCATCACTGTAGCACTGGGAGGAGTTAGAGCGTCGCGAGAGGAAAGGATACCTTCTGATTTGTTTTGCACAGGTATGTGTGATGAAGAGTTGTTTGGTGTGTCCCCTTATTGTAGTGCCTTAAATGATGACGTAGTGTGACTAGAGTTTACAGTGAGCTTGCCTTATGAGGGACCAGCAAGCCCCCCCCGTCGATCGAAGCAATTCACTCAGCTTATCCCAGCGAGGACAGCAGTTTGTCGCGTAGGTGCATTGGTCTCAGTTTTAATGCTCTCATAAAAAGCTACATTTTCGTTCCGAGTGAAGCGATGTTTCCTTAAAGCTTTTCCTTGAAATGGCACACGTACTGTTAGATGTCTGTCAGTGCATTTCGGATAAGGTAGTGCTGGGAATGCATTGGAATGTGTAGTCTAATATTGCAGAAGTGATTAAATATGTGCAATCACTTTTTAGTTAGATTAGTGCGGCGTTACCTTCCCCCCCTCCCCACACACGTTAATAGCAGACATTTCCTGTAAAATATTTGCTAGCTTGGTGATAGAATATTTATACCAAAGAGAGCCTGCTGTAAAGCACATAATACCATTAAAACGTTTTGTAATGCTACTGCTAATGTGGAGTTGTTGGGAAGGTCTGTCAGCTGTAGCCCTCGTTAGTGTGCGGAGGAAATACTAATCTTGGATAATCGGTGCAGTTTTTCAACCACACTTCGTTTTCTCGGGTCCCTTGTGCTTGGAATTATTTCTCATCTTCAGTACATAGGTTAAGCATCTTGTCCAAATGGCTGAGGAGCCGGCTCGGGCGGTCGTATTACTGCAGCAATAAGAGGTTTTGGTAACCTTGAATCCCAGTTTATGTTCCGTCCCAGTGGAAAAGAGGCCAGTTCTCTGACCGGTGTGTGACAAGGAGTGGAAAAGTCATTTCTGAAGTTCCACGTTATTGGCAGAAGAAAGTCTGGACCGACCTGAAGTCGATGAGCTGGTTAAAGGTTTGGTGTCTCTTTCAGTAGAGGGATGGAGGGCTCTGGAGCTGGTCAGTAGCATCGGTGATGTTGTTGTTCAGTGTGTTTTCAGTCGGAGCACTTCTGTAGGCGTGCGGGGTAACCAGCCGGCCGTGCCCCTGCTGTCAGGCCATTCGTTGCCGTGGGCACTGCCTTTCTTCTTCCATAAGATGTTGCTGTGTTCAGTACTCGCCCCGAGATCCCCCTTGGTACGGAGTTGGGCCTTTCCAGTGGAAGGCAAAACCAGCTCCAGTTCCTGGGTTTCGGGAAACCGTTAATCCCCGCTTCACGAGTAGTCAAAGTGTTCTTCGTGAAGGAAAAAAAGACCTTTAGCAAAAACTGCTAATAATTTTGAGAAGAACTTGCCTGCTTCCCTTAGAAAAAGCAGATTTAAATAACCATCTACCTTCAGAGTCCCTGTTACCCAGTCACATGCATTCACAGAGCGCGGTGTCATCCCCTCCACTGCCCAGGTTTCCAAAAGTGTTGGAACAAGGCAGGTGAGATGGAAATGACAATGGCAAAATGAAGCGTGTTCCTTTTAAAACGAGCTGTCGATGACCCTGGAGCTCCTCTGTGATAAGCAGAATAAACCGAGCAAACAAAAAACCCACCCCAGCAGGGCCAGAGTTTCACCTTGGTGCTGGCCCCACCAGTGGGCAGATCCCAGTCTGGCCCCAGTATGTGTTGCCTGATACAAGTATCTTGTAGTCTGCTCTAAGGAGGTACATCCCTTCTTCCCTTGCATATCCAGCCTTTGGGATGAGGTTACGGGATGGAGTCTCCTCACTGTCAGAGCTGCCACATCTGCTTTGTAAAGAAATGTTCTATCTCCGGATAGAAATTGGAGTCCTTTAATTTGTTTAAAGCTAGTTTGGGATTCACCGTTCGAATATTTGATAACCAAGGTCCCACCTAGACTCGTCCTTGTGATTCCTGAGCTGTCAAATCCATCGTTCCCATCACCTGACCTGTATTTGCAGCCGTGGCAGCCGCCGCAGAGACAGCTCCCGAGGCTTTCCTGCTTTAGCACCTAGTTGGTGGGATGCAGTAATTTACCTCTGACTCTGCAATTTCTTTTAGTACATGAAACTAAATTGCTTCTAAATGACAGGATTGGCACAGCCCTGCTTTCTTTTTCTTTTTTTTTCTTTAATTATTATTTAAACTTCTGAATGGTGCCGCATGTCCACATGGTTGTTTGTTGCTAAACTTTATATAAGGTGTGATTTCAGATTCAGCTTGAAATATATCTATCTCACTACATGTAGCAGTACATTATATGTAATGTTAGTATTTCTGCTTGGATCCTTGATATTGCAATGGAATTCCTACTTTATTAAATGTATTTGATATGCTAGTTACTGTGTAAAATTTAACTTTCTTTTATGGTTGTGCTCTTCCTTTTTACAAGCCGCTAGATACAGGTAGTTTCTGACGATTACTGATCTATGTTTGTATTGCCGATGTACTTAGGGGGTATGTAAAAATCATTTTAACAAAAGAAATAGATATTTAAAAATTTAATACTAACTATATGGGAAAAGGGTCCATTGTGAAAACATAGTTTATCTTTGGATTCAATGTTTGTCTTTGGTTTTACAAAGTAGCTTGTATTTTAAGTATTTTCTACATAATATGGTAAAAATGTAGAACAATTGCAATGCATCAATAAAAAGGGTTAATTTTCTGTACTCTATTCATTTGGTCACTGGATCTATTAAAGAAGGTGGGAAAAGGGTTTTGGCATATCCAGGATGAAATACCAGCACCCACCATTAATGGTTTGCTGTTGACAGCACGTTCAGGGGGGCTGTGCCATGCGAGCTCCTCGGTGAGCGCCTTTGGCAGCGGAGGCAGCGTGGGTGGCACGGGGCCAGCTGGGTGGCCACTGTGCCACGGCTTGGGGGGGGCTCTCGGGTTCCACGGCTGTTGGTGGTGCTCCTGGGGGGTGAGCTGGGATCAGCACTCTCTCAGGCGAAAAAAAGCTTTCCTTCATAAACACCTTTGACTTTGCGCATCTCGCTCGGGTGCGCTGAGCGCTGCTGGGGGTTGTGTGGGTGTTGGTGTCACTAACCCGGGCAGATGGCCCTGGCCTGCGGGTGGGAGCTGCTTTGCTGGCACCCCCGTTGTCCCTCTGTCAGCAACGGCCTCCTGCGAAAGGCAGCAGGAAGGTGGTGGGGCTGAGCCCAGCCCCTGCCATGGGGGCAGCTCCTCCAGGGGCCCTGTGCAGCCTGCACTGTCTGGTGGGATGCAGGGATATGCGAAGCGGGAATGAGGATGCGGGATGCAGGATGCAGAGATACGGTAGGGGGGGATGCAAGGATACAGGATGCAGGGATACACCATGCCGGAATCAGGATGCGGGATGCAGGATGTAGGGGACACAGGGTGCAGGATGCAGGGCTACACAACGTGGGAATCAGGATGCAGGGATACAGGATGCAGGGGTAGGCGATGTGGGATGCGGGATGCAGCAGCACTAGGTGGCACACTTGCCCTGCGTGCAGCACCGCAGCCCTGTGCACGGATGCGGCTGAGCCTCAACCGAGCGCAGACCCCCAGGCAGAGCTCAGGAAACCCACCAGCCACGGCTGTGGGCCCCTGCCTGGGTCAGGCGCAGGTGAGACCGCTGGTCTGGCAGTGTCCTGGGCACAAGAGCTGCAGCCTCTGTCCATCACGCTGCACCCGGGCCCTGCCCCGTCCCGCAGCTGGCAGCGGGGTGCAGAAGCTGCTGTGGGCTGAGCCGCTGAGCCCCCCATGGCAGAGCGCAGGGGAATCCGGCGGGACAGCCCCTGGCTGACTGGTGCTGGCTGCCCGAGCTGCCCGGCCGGGACAGCTCTGCCCGAGGGGACCACAAAGGACCCCAGCACCAGGCAGGGGCAAGTAGAAGCTCCCGGCTCAGCAGCCAGGGACAGAGGGTGCCACAGGCTCGGGGGGGCTGGTGGCCGTGGTGTGGACTCCTCCAGACCCGGCATGTGGCCGAGGCGGGCTCAGGTTGGCCTGGGGCATCTCTGTGGCTTGATGACGCTCCAGGAGCCCGGGCTGTGGCCGTGTCCGCGGCTCCTCACCGGGCTCAGCTCGGCCCCGGGCTGTCCCAAGGGCTGTCCCAAGGGCTGTCCCCACTCGGGCTGTCCCCAGCAGGAGAGGACATGTCCTTCCCTTGCTGCGCGGGGCTGCCGCAGCGCTCATCACTCCCCACGCCCTGCACCCCACGCGTGCCCCTGCCCCACGGCTCGCCGGCACCGTGGGGGCCGGGGTGGGCACCAGCTGGGGCACGAAGGGGTTAAGGCGCCTGGGGCTGGTCTTCCGGGAAGGAGCAGCCTCTCCTCCCCTCTTCACATCTGGATTCAATAAGGGCTGCGAGAGGCCGGAGCATTCCTGAGCACTGAGGTTGAGGCTGCACTCCGACGGCCATGGGGCCCCGGCGCTGCCCGCTGCTGCTGCCGCTGCTGCTGCCGCTCCTCGCCGGGCCCCTCCGCGCCCAGCAGCAGCAGTTCATGGAGTACGTGGAGCGGCGCCTCAGCCTGCTGGAGGTAGGGGCCCTGCGCCCGCTTGGCCCCGCTTGGCCCCGCGTCTCCCCGCCTCACCCCAGTTTGCCCACCGAGAGTCCCCCAGGACCTTCCCGGCACGATGCTGGGACCAGACCCGGGCTGAGGAGGAGCCGTGATGGGGACCGAGCGGAGCTGGTGTGGGGTGCCCCGGCGGGAACGGGGGCACGATGGGCGTGGGAGAGC
Source organism: Actenoides lindsayi (assembly GCA_025331215.1). Lineage (NCBI taxonomy): Eukaryota > Metazoa > Chordata > Aves > Coraciiformes > Alcedinidae > Actenoides > Actenoides lindsayi. Next base: position 1,754 of record WTSP01007385.1, on the reverse strand, counting down.
CGTGGGGCTGGCGGGTCACGGGAACGGGGGGCGCAGGGGCCTGGGAGCATCGCGTGCACGGGAGCGTGGCAGGATGGGGCCCGCAGACACCAGCGCCGGTGTCGTGTCAGGGGCTCCCGCAGTCACGTGCGGGCAATGGGATGGCTGCTGTGGACGGGTTGTTTGGTGTGAAGACCGCGGTGTCCTCTTGGCCGCTCCAGGAGAGGATCTCACAGTGGCACGACCAGAGCAGCCGCTACTCCACGGAGCTGCGGGACTTCAAGAACCAGGTGCTGGGGATGCTCGAGACGGCGGAGAAGGAGCGAGAGGCGATGAGGTCGGAGGCGGAGAGCGCAGCGGTGCGCGTGGACCGGCTGGAGCGTGAGGTGGACTACCTGGAGACGCAGAACCCCGCACCGCCCTGCGTGGAGGTGGACGAGGTGCTGATGGAGAAGCAGGTGGCCACGGCCAAGCAGAGAAAGAACGAGAAATACACCAAACTGACAGGTGAGGGGCTGCTGTGGCTGCCTGGGGAGATGGTCTGGGGTGTGGGGTTACCCTGGGCCTTGCCAGCCCAGCCAGGTCCACGCGTTCCCCAGCCATGCACCGTGGCATTACATCCCAGCAGGGCACCTCTCAGCTGTCTCTGACACAAAATCCTGCAGCCCCACAGATCCCTGGGAGACACATCCAAGCCCCAGGCCAGAGCTTCGGGCTTCTCCAAAGCCCCTGGAGCAGGGTTGGGGTGAGGGTGGCCTCCCCTTCCCGTGGCATAGGTGCACAAGGGGACTTCTCGATGCCACCAAGGATGGCACTGCCACCTCTTGCAGCGAGTTTGCAGGGCGGTTGCCTGGGGGCTGGGGTGGGGAGCAGCGAGACCCGTGCGACTCCAGTGTGGGGTGAGAGCTGGCCCCACTGCAGGGCCGGGCGGCTTCCAGGCTTTCACGGCTGCCCCATCCTTGCAGACTGCAGCGACACCATCGCGAGCGTCAGAGCCATGAAGATCCTGAAGCGTTTCGGCAGCACCTCGGGGCTCTGGACTAAGGATGCTGCAGGGAACTCTGAGAAGATCTACGTCTTCGACGGCACCGCCAATGACACGGTGTACGTCTTCCCCCGCATGCGGGAGTTCACCCTCTTCTCTGCCACCCGCAAGGCCGCACGCATCAAGCTGCCCTACCCCTGGGTGGGCACTGGGCACCTGGTCTATGATGGGCACCTCTACTACATCCGCCAGCAGGGCCCCTTCCAGGTGATCAAGTTCAACCTGGCCAATAAGACGGTGGTGGACAGCTCGGTGTTCCCGGCTGAGGAGCAGATCCCCGTCTTCGGGCTCTCCCCCTTCACCTACATCGAGGTGGCGGCGGACGAGGAAGGGCTCTGGGCCATCTACGCCACCAAGGAGGACGAGAAGAACATTTGCCTGGCCAAGCTGGACCCCACCTCACTGGACATCGAGCAGATGTGGGACACGCCGTGCCCGCGGGAGAACGCCGAGGCCGCCTTCGTGGTGTGCGGGGCGCTGCACGTGGTCTACAACACCCGCCTGCCCAGCCGCTCCCGCGTCCAGTGCGTCTTCGACGTCAGCGGCACGCTGGCCCCCGAGGACGCCTCCCTCGTCTACTTCCCCAAGCGCTACGGCTCCCACTCCAGCATGAAGTACAACCCCCGAGAGAGGCAGGTCTACGCCTGGGACGCCGGCTACCACATCATCTACCGCCTGGCGCCGACCCGCACCCCGGGGGCCTGCTGGGCCCAGGCAGGGCGGGCCCGGT
>WTSP01007384.1:171337-213776 GCA_025331215.1 Actenoides lindsayi | reverse complement strand
TCCCTTCCCTTCCCTTCCCTTCCCTTCCCTTCCCTTCCCTTCCCTTCCCTTCCCTTCCCTTCCCTTCCCTTCCCACCCCTGTGTGGTTTTTTTGCTTTTCTTATTAAACTGCCTTTAGCTCAACCCAGAAGCTTATCCATCTTAGTTTGTTTCCCTGTCCTCAGGAGGACAGGGAGTGAGAGAATGACTGGGTGAAGCCCAGTCAAGGTCAATCCTCCACAAAGCATTATGCTCATGCTGACTTTCTAGTAGCAGGAAGGGTTCACAACTGATAAAGTAGTACTCTGATTTCATCTTAACATTACTTTAAATATTACTAAAGCAACATTTCAAATATGAAGCATAATGCAAAACTTTTGGTAGGATTTTCAGAGATGCTCAGCACCTACAGTCATCGTATTTAGCTCTCAATAGCATACTACTAAAATAAATACATTGAGAGATTTCAAAAAAGTAAGAGATCCTCATTTGCTAATATGACTTATTTACAAAACCAACATCTACAGCTCCACAAATTTCTGTTTTCACATTTTGTTCAACTCACCTCAACCTAGATATAAGTACTGCATTCCTATTTATAGGTCAAGCTTATATCCACTTTCAGCCACTGTCTGGAATGTTTACAACATTTAGGTCTTCAGTTCAAAATTTATGAATCAGAAACCTTCACAGTATTATATACTTATAAGTATGATAAATGTATCAAGTTAATGAGAAACCTCAACATTACCAGGATAATGCAGACAATCTATGAAAAACCTAAAAAGGAAGGATCCCTATGTTTCTCAGTTTATCTCTTCTACTGTTTAAAGAACCTTTCCTTGTTTTTGAAGGCTGTTCAGTCAGTATTCTGTCACATTTGTGAAATGAAATTCCATTTCTTGTTCTGTACTTCAAATGAAAACAAAATCCTCTGCTAGGTAAGACAAAAAAAAAAAAAAAAAAAAAAAGGACTGTTTCCTGTCCCTTTTGATTTACTTGTACAGGCACACTGTGCACTACACTGAACCATCTCTTTAATTTCCCCACAGGTTGTATCTCAGAGCTGGCAGATTCGTCCCTTGCAGGAATCCAGTTCCACTTTTTCACATCTGGTTTTTGCATTTCCTGTTATACTGGAGGGTGGTCATTTGCCAGCACTTAGAGCTGATGGCTTTTTACTTTTTTCTGTACTGATTAGAATTCAACTTTCTACAGGTCATTCTTTATTCCAAATAAAAAATAGGCATGTAACAATGAAAAGAAAGAATATTTCATATTTTCATTTTTTTTATACTTCTCAGAAAAACACAGAATACTTTAGGTTAGAATGAACCTCTGGAGACCACCTAATCCAAACCCCTGCTCAAGGCAGGGCTGATTTCAACCTGATCAGGTTGAGAGAAGTCAAGATCTTCCCTCAAAAGCAGAGCACAGCCCAGACTGTTGCTGAAGTTTCAGACCTCCAAAGCTGCCGCAGAGTCAGAGGTAAGGAGCAGCACAAAGGATATCTACCGCTAAGCTGAAGATGCCACTTGGGAAACCGCTTTGGGTTTTATTAAGATAACAGTATAAACATCCCTGCCCTCTTCTGCAGATTGGATGACCCATTTCAGGAAGATTGACAGCAGCAAGCACTCCAAAAGGAAAGTTTACTCTGTGCTCTGTTGAATTAATTACTTTAAATACATTTCAGCTTATTTGGAGAGATGAAGACACTTAACTAAATTTAAAGTGGAAGTTACTTCATTTTTTTTCCAGAAATGTACCATTTTGTTTAGTTTTAAGGTTTGGGGTTTTTTTTCTGATAATCATTCTGAACTGATGAAAAAGTGCATTCAACTTTTGACAATTTCAGATGAACTACATTTGTCTTGGCAGTAATCATGCTGTTACATGTGCAAAACCACAGTGCAAAGTAAAAGCAAATATTTGAACTGGTTGTGGACTGAAAAGCCTACAAAGACTTCTTGTTAAACAAGGATTTACTAATAGAATGATAAAGAACCACTATCCTTTTGGACAGTTAAGAAGGCATCTTCACTGGGCTGGCTTTGGTCTTTAACTGGACTTCTGAAATAGAGAATAAATAACAATTTTTAATTTTTTATTTTTTTTCCTATTTCCTTAAGGAAAAACAAGACTTAGGCATTAATCCATCACAATGTGAGGAAGCATTTCCAAGGCCATGAGAACTCTCTCTTACAAGCAGGCCACTCAGTAGTAACAGAAACTATGCCACAAATGAGGAACATACGGGTCTCCTTCACAGGACAGTTGAGTTCTGAATGTGCTGCGGATAAGACAAATTTCCATTAGTTTTCCAACATAGAAGTTCACCCCACAGTCTCTCTAATCTCTTATAGGCTTGACAATGTCTGGCACAACCCCATATCTGTACTGTAACTAGTATTGCTAGCTGTAACAAGTACAGTGATGCCTTGTTATGCAGAGGTACCTGTGGGAAGACAGCACTAGCCATATGGCTTTTTCCAGATGGAGGAAATGCTAGGGTTTGGAAAATAAGTACTTGAACTTGCTGGTATCGTGCCTTCAGTCTGGAAGAGAAATAGCCTCACCAGCAGAAGTTTCCTGAGGGTTTTATATCCCTTTTCTTACTGTCCTCTGTTTACCACCATCCTAACAGTCAGCTTACAGTTACATGCATCTCTATGTATGTCTTTCAGGGAAGATTCAGTTATCAGCATTTTCATTTCTCATTAAATGAGACTAACAATAAGAAAAAAACCCTGAAACCTCAAATGAAAATCTTTTATATAAAATATGGAAATGACCCTTTTTGCCTGAAAAAAACTGATGGTCATTAAACTTAAGCTATGTAGCAGTGTACTGCTTTATTTTTCTCTAATATCTTTTAATTGCTGTCACTTTTAGAATCTAGAATATAGAATCTAGTTTTATAGCCTTTTTCACATGCTTAACATAAGGATCAAATCTTTTTCCATTGAAATCAGTAATTCAATAATTACTATTTACAGGGATGACATCAAACTAGGTAAATGAGTAGCAAGATTTTATCCAGCCACAACATAGATGATTGTCCTTTGAGTCAATCTGGAAGTAAAGAAACCCCAAATGATTTGGCCAGACAGGTAAGATATAAAACAGCTATGCTTTGGATGCACTCCCTTATCAGGGATTTCTTTTTGTTAAAAAAAATCATGTCTCCCTTTTGAAAATTATGTAGCAGGAGTGTCTCCTCCTTAAACAAAAGCAAACAGGTTACTTCAAAACAGCAAAGGCAAAAAAGATTGCTTTGGGAATAAGAATAAGAAGTTGATGCTGTTTCTCTAAAAGTTGAATGGACTGTAGAGACACTCAGTGTTTTAAGTCCTTCAAGAGAGAAAGTAATCAAGAGAATACCATTTTCTTAATGCCACCAGCAGTGCCAGTCTGGAACAAATAGTAGCTTTCAATATCCTCAGATGACCTCCAGAGCAGAAAGATACTAGAAAGTGGAATGTTTTTTATGTTACTGGGAGCATTTGTTCCCATAGATATTCAGTGAATAAACTCACAAAAGATGAGAAAGGGAACGAGTATATGATGTCACATATTTGACAGGCCAAATTTGGAATGCTGACACCTAGCATTCTTAGTGCTGTAAGATAAAAACTCATTCATTTTTTAAGAATCCTTGACTACATTTTCTGAGACATTTTCAAATAATTATAAGCACTATGGTCAGCTTGAATAAAACATAGACACTAGGAAAAAATTCTTCACGGAAAGAGTGGTGAGATATTGGAATAGGCTGCCCAGGGAGGTGGTTGAGTTCACCATCCCTGGATGTGCTTAAGCATCACTTAGATGTGGTGTTGGGGGATATGGTCTAGGGGTGAACTTGTAGAGTAGGGCTAATGGTTGGACACAATGATCCCAAGGGTCTTTTCCAACCAAAATGATTCTGTGATTCTGTGAAGTAAAAAAAAATATTTTTGTTTAGGTGGCTGATCGCCTGTTTTCTTCATTTGGACAAGATATTTTGGATGCTCTTTATTGGACAGCTACAGAACCTAAGGAAAGAAAAAGAGCTCACATAGGTGTGATTCCTCACTTCTTCATGGCAGTGCTGTATGTCTGTATCCTTTTTCTTCAATAAATTGCAAAATCCTTTAAATTAAATTACAGAATAATTGCTCTTTATTATTTCATTTTAATATATTTGAAAAATTGATGGTCTTTCTAAATCAGTGTTCCTTTGCTTTCAGAGTAAGATTGTCAGTACTACAGATTTTTTTAAACGAATGAAAAAAATCTTTAAACCTGCTTTAATAGAAAAACCTTTGTAATGTTATACCACTGCAGCAGTAAACAGCTTTTAAAATACCTAATGTGTAGTAAAATGAAAACCAGTAATTGGATAGTTCATGGAAACTTTGATTTCTGACTTGTATTTGAGTATTTTAGGTCACGGGGTCTTTTTACAAACACCTAACTTGAAAACATTTTCTTGAAATGAAGGGATAAATGCATGCATATTCAGGATGCAAATGACTTCAGTGTGAAGTAACCTTACAGTAAAGTAATGAAAATGATCTGTAAAGAGACACATAGTCCAACAAATGTGATGATTAATTTAGAATTCTTGTACTTTCCCCTGTGTTCTCTGAAATCTTTCTTTGTCTCAGATTTTTTTCCTTCTTGTTGTATTGCTCTTTCTCCTGACTAATGTCATTGGGCTCTTTTAGAACAAGAAAATTAACGTAAGTGCTACATGCTACAAAGCACTGTGGATATATTATAGTGGTTTAATTACTGCCTTGCTGTAAATCTAGTTTTCAGGGAGATAGCAACACGTTTGTTAAATTCTGGAAAAAAAATAGCAAGTTTTGGGTTTATTCAGTACTGCTGTGCAAAAAATTTATTTCCAAACGTATGTCCTTAACCCTGCTATCTAGTCCTGCATGCTATTCTTATAATGGTTCAAGCAACAACCCTTAATGTGGCCTTCAACTCCCACAATAAATCACTCCTTACCATCATGATGTCCAATAATGTAAGTATGTAGCATTTTTTTATATACCTACCCTAATGTTTTTCGGCGTCCTTTGTCTTTGCCGTACGTCTTTTTGCACATTATTTGTTTATCTGATTTGTTTACATCACTTTTTTATCAATAAAAGCTAACTAACTTTTTTTGGTTTTAAATTGCAGTTTGTTGAAATAAAAGGAAGTGTTTTCAAGAAGTTTGAGAAGAACAATCTTTTTCAAATGTCAAATAGCGGTATGTATAGCCACACTAATCAGGAGAAAATGTGAAATGAGAGGCTGATTTTTTTTTTTTTATTATTTTTATTTTTCTTTATTCCTGGAAATCCAGGAATTTATTACTGGAATTCCTTATTTTCCCTATTACTGTTTGGTTCAGTAATTGACAGGATGAAACTGTGATTCCACTTCCAGAAACATTTTTCCTTACATGACTTGTTTTTATTTTAGGTACTAAAACAACCTATTGACTGTGTCCTACAGTTACGAATTCTGAATTCTTGGTTTTGAAACTTTCACTTTAAGGTTGTACTAGAGCTTCTTTGCTTGTAATATTTTGTGATCTTTGAACATACCTGTTTCTCTTGTTTTGTGTATATGAATTTTTTGGTCAAAGCTATACAGATAAGCAAACAAAGTAGAATCTGTGTTTTCATTCCAATTCCTTTTTTTTTTTTTTTTTTTTTTTAAAACAAGAGTACTCAAATGTCGAATAAGTTAAAAAAATAATATGACTGCTTATTTAAAAGCAGATGATTCAGATTTTTTTGTAAAGAGCTGAACGTTGAGCAGGCTTGCTTCAGGTTTTGAATTTTAGCTCTGGATGTGATTTTTGTCTAATTCATCTGCAAAGTGCACTGACATACTGCACAAATGTTAAATGGCAATTGTTTTGTGATGCTTTGGATGAAAAACTATTTACATAAAAACCTAAATATATCTCATAACAGAAAAATGAGCACAAAAATGTAATGTACCTCATAGAAGTTCTTAAAACCTCTCAAAAAGTAATCTTCCCAGCCACGTTAAGGTGTTGATTCTGTGCTAATAGTGTGTATTTTGAGTTCAAATATTTAAATACATTAAATTTTTAAAATGTAGCTTTGCAGTGAGTACATCTAAAAGTGATGTTTACTAAATTATTGACAAAAAACTTACATTTTCTCTCTTTAATCATAATACTTGCAGAATGCACCTAGCTCTCCTACTGAAAGGTGAAGCCTCCTTCTTCGTTTATATGTGGAAATAAATGAGGACTGCTATTAGAAATGGCTAGTAATTTCCTCTATAAAACCCACCCACAATAGTATACTAGAAGAAATGTACATCAGTATTTTATTGCTAGACCTTACTATTGAAGACCCGTAAGAGCAATATCAGGTCTTCCTGTATCACTTGGTGGAAAAAGTGATGCCATTCATTATACCATATGGGGATGAAAGCAGATGAGTACATACACAGAAGAATGAACAAAGCAAGCTAATTTATTCCTTTCAAACCTATAACTTTTCCCGGAGCCCTTCTCAGTATGGTTATAAAGAGCAGTGGGTTGGGGGTTTTTTTTCTCATAGGTAAATAACACGGAGAGGTTTTTAGGAGAGATTTTCACCTCTTCCAAACTTGAACAGATCTACTGCATCACAGCTTCAGTGAGGATGGACCAGTATTGCTTCAGTTCATGTATTCTGATAACTGTGGTGTCCTTTAAATGCTTTATTTCCCACAGCTGAAATGGTAGTACATCTTGCATTGGCATGCTACGCCAGTGCCATATCCTACCCCTGGAACTGAGGCCAGTGTGGTATTGAGATTGCAGTTAGTCTTTGAAAGTGCCGTGTGTGTCCTAGAACATATGCTTCTCAAACATGTGGTTTAAATTCAATGAAAATGTACACTGATTAGTACACAGAAGCTAAAATATGCTAATTCTTTAGGGGGAGAGAAATAAGGTCAGTCTCATAGAGGCATCTGAGGAACTTGTCATGAATAGGTGAAATTCCCTTCTTATTTAACACATTAATCAAAAGAAAAATATGAACTATCGGAAAAGTAAGATACCAGTGACCCCAAGAGTAGACATTGTGATCAAGAGAAGGTGCTACAAATAGAATTCAAAAACAAGTACTCTTGTGAAAAGAAGTAGGAAAACAGAAATGAACTATGTCCTATATCATACATTGAAATACTTTGCAGGGCTCTGTGTGGTATTGTGAGCACTTTGTGGTAAGACAGCAGGATATGAGGTACCACTAAGCTACCCATTCAGATCTGGAAGTCATGAAATCATTTTCACTTGGCTCAGCACTGGCTGTGGAGAGTCAGCTGATGTGTGGCTGCTACGGTTTGTCCCACTGTCTCCAGTTCTGAACTCGGTGTCAGTGGAGTCAGTAATCCTTCTCACCTTTGTATGGACATTTAAAATTCTTCTGTAACAGCTAATTCATTAAAACTTCAGGACTAAAAGAACTGTGAATCATCTACCTACAAGCTAATTGAATAGACCATGAGATATACGTTGGTTGCACAGTCATCTAATAAAATCTAACTTGTTATCAATTAAGTGCAGGAGGTAAAAAAGATCTTAGGGGTTGCATAGCTGCTTGAGATGGCAGCTACAGAATCTGTGATTTCAACTGTATTGGCTCCTGCACATTTAACTCATCAGTGGTGGCAAAACTGCTTTAGCTTTGTCACCCTGGCTTAGTAGGAAATTTATGTACACCCAAGCAATCCTATACACTGTGGCTGTTGGAAAAGACTTCTATACAGAAGGTGTAAACCCTTAGATTTGTTGTAGCAAGAAGGAATATTTCCCTAAATAGTACATTCTCTTTCTGAAAAAGCTGTCTTAAGTTTATTTTTTTAGGGTTCACGAATAGTGAACAAGACCACCAAAATTATGAAGAGCTCTTTCATCATTGTTGAAAGCACAGTGTACTGACTTCCTTTATGCTTTTAAATGTCTTACTTTAATTTTAAGCTGTGTTCTAAACTAAATTTTTGTACCTCACAGGAAGTAGTACCTTAGGTGCAGTGCTTTACATTTTTTGCTTCACTTGGCTGGTTGGCCAGATTATTTCTTGCTTGTTAAATCTCTCATCTCAAAAATGTAACACATTTATTCTGAAGCTTTAGGAACATTTTTTCTTCATAATGTCTTACTGGTTTGTGTTTTTGGGGGGGTTTTTTGTTGTTTTTTTTTTTTAATTCTGTTCTTTCTGCTTCATTCCTGATTTATCAGTATCTTTGGCTTTGATCAAAATATTGAACAGCCTTTACTTTTACCTTTGGTCTCTGGACTCAAACTCCTTTCTCACATGGCTTTAGTTTTTTTAATACCATTATTCTAATCCAGTTGTTCATTTTAAGGAAGAGGGATTTGGGGGCAGGAGTACATTTAAGATAGATCAGTGCCTCATTGATGATTCCTTGTTAGGTCTTTGATCTTTGTGCTCTGATCGCTTGTTAAGAGGTACTTGTCAATAGGGGTATTTGGGATTTGCTGAGATGTAAACCAAAAGATCTCATATAAACAGTGGGATTAACATGATCAATATTTTTTTTTTCCTTCCTGATTAAGTATTCCTGCATGATGTGTCAGGGAATCTGGAAGAAAATAGTCTCTAGGTGTTCTAAAGACTATTTTCTACCCAGACAAGTAGAAATGCCACTTCTAGATCTCTGTCCTGGGGTCTTACTGCCCTTCTTAATTACCACTGCAAAGTACCTTAGTTCTTCAGAGTCCAGGTCCTTCCTGAAGGTTCAGTAACCAGTTGTTTGGGATGTTGGGTAATTAATTGCACTAGTCCATAGATGCAGTGCTGTCCTAGGAACAATCACATCCATTTCTGTAGTCTTGGACATGTTTTTTAAAAGTGATGATACCCTCTGACACATTGGCAGTTAAACTTTGGGTCTCTATTGCTATCAGTTCTTTAAACTGAAGCTTTCATTTTGCAGAAGGATTCGTAGAAGGGCAGAATATGTAGGAATAGAATTCTTTTCAAATTGGAATGGCAGGGTTGATGTAAGTGGGGCAAAAGTATTTAAAATGTGATCTGGCTATGTGCAACACGGTTTTGGGTTTGACTTCACAGAATCAATAGAAAAAAAGTACATCTTTCTTTTTTCACCCCTATTGCATTTATGGCAGTAGGTGCATTATTGACTTTGAAATAAATGTGTTACCACCTTTATTCATATGACAACCCTATATGGCACATATGATTTATATTCATGGAAAAGGGTATATCATGGTTACATTTTGATGCGTGACCAGTAAATTCTGGTGTACTAAGTCTTGGAATGTCTGATTCTTCCTTTCCCTTTTCAATATACTGAAATGCATATTTTAAAGGAAACTGAAGAGATTTTTAATCATATGTAGTCATTTGCACCATCAGTGGATGCATGGAAGCACAAGCAAATTCGGTGTCATCTTTCAAAATAGTCTGAAGAGTGTGTGTTTGGAGAGTATAGAGCATCATGTGTGGTCAGGCTTCAGGGACAGCCCTGTTTAAGCACAGTATTAGAATGCAGCCTATGTATGTTATGTGCTGACAAGAGACCAGTCAGGGGGATAAATATATTTGAATTAGTGGTCTGTATCAGTTCTTCAACAGTTAGGAGCATGAACAGTGAGAGAAAGTAAAATTCTTAATTACATGCTTGCAGAGGTAGCAGAAGACAGTTTAAAATAACATCAGCCTTTGGTTTTGGCTGTCATTTAACCCTTATAATGGAAAGGCTTATGAAAGATGGACTGTATTCCAGCTGAAAAGCAGTTTGTGATATGCTTATCAGCAACACTTTGTGGGATATGTTCAAAAACAAGTTACAGTGGCTTATATCGATGTTATTAAGGATTATTACGTTGGAGAATGAAGAACAAAGATCCCTATTTCTTCCTATTTTAACCTTTGTCATGATAAAGCAGAATAGAGACATTTCCTTTTGCCAGTACCTGTGCTCTCTAGCTGATACTGGTGGCTTCTGTTTCTCCAGATTCACAAAGACTGTAATTTACTTTCCCTTTGTTCTTCAAGAGCATGATGTCCATAAGTTCAGGTCTAGGGATGTTGCTGCACTTGTTCTGTAGCTCACCACATCATCTAAGTAGTGGTGATGTAATCATTTGGGTTTACTGTTGAAGCGTCTGTAAAGTGCCCTTTCTCCTTTGCTTGCATCTCTGACAGTCACTTGATGAGTGAAGAGGATGAAGAGGAGCAGCAGCACTCATTGCTCTCACTCCAAGCAGCCTTGAACATCTGTGGCAACAGAGATGACAGATTAGAAAGGAGGCCAGTGAGAGTAGGAAAAATAAGTAGAGGGGGGAAAAATAGGTGTCAGTCTGTCATCCAGTCTCAGAAATTAGGGGGGGAAATTATTATTACGGTTTAGGGTCAAAGATGTCCCTTCTAATTTAATTCTGTCAGCTGGTGAGCTAACTTAGGCTGAGCAGGCAATCAATGTCTGAAGGATTGGCTTGAGACGTGCTGTAATGTTTATTCCTGAATTAGGGTCCTCAGTTCCCCCTTGAGAATTTCTCACCTGACGTCTGAAGCACTGAAGATGGGATCTGTATGTTGTCTTACACATTGCTGATCAACGATGTGTCATGGCAGTGTGGAAGTATCCAATGTGGGAAATAAAAGATTCAACCTTTTTGAGATTTTGGGCGAAAGTCTGAAAATTCAATTATTTTCAAGTTTTCAATGGATATGGTAAAGAATATAGATCAAGGAAAGCTAGACTGCATATTAATCCATTATGACAGCACCAAGTTATATCTCATAACTAGATTTATCAGCAAATAACGTGTTCTGGTAATTTGGGCAGTTTTTGGTGAACTCAGAAACATAGAAGAATATAATTGACTTGGTGGAGTGTTCTAGGCAGAAACCCAAAAAATTAGGGTTAGAACTTCACTTATGTCCTGTTTTTTTCTGATATTTAAATTTATTTTACTGAAAGAGTCACTGATTTTTTTTCTCCCACGCATGTGCTGCTTGTTCTATTATGGAAATTTGTGCTTCCTCTGACCTGTCCCTAACCCATACTGAGAGATGAATTTATGTACCCCAAAATATGCCTTTTTGCATGTATGCATGCAGTCTCATTCTTCTTGAGTTCTGTGTGCTCTTCATTCCACAATCCTGGAGCTGTTGTTCTTTTCATTTTGCTCGCTTCCTTCAGGCTTGCCACTATTTTGAAACCTCTTTTTTAAAGTGAGGGATATTGTAATAAAAGAATACAGCCTGGTATCAGCATTGTCATTGGTCTGGGGTCAGTTAGAGATGGTGGAGGCTGCTGACACAAAGTCAAGCATTATTACTTTGGCCAGTTTGATCCTTGTTTTTCTGAGTATTTCTATATCTTGTGTCCTAAAATCAGTAGAGGGAACCCCACAGAATATTCAAGGTGCTTAAAGAAATAAACCCTTTGGATTTGGAGATGACTTGCCTACAGAGAAATTACTGTCACGGTTATTAACGGGTGTAACAAGTGATGACAGTATCTTCACAGATTTTTATAACAGTTCTGTCTTCTAAAAAGACTTTGGATTTGTTAATCTGTGATAACATTACAGCTTAGGTTTTATCCCATTTTTCAGTAATACCATTCCAGGCAGGATTTTTAATGTGTTAAAAATGAGATGCTTCCTGAAGCAAGCTGTGTGGGCCATTTATGGAGATAGGGAACCAGACTAGGAAAAAAAGACCCTCTGTAGTCTGGGAGGACAAGTCATAGGACTCCATCTCAAACTGGCCTGCTTTTATGTTCTATTTTGTACAGGTTTGGTAACTAAGCTGATTTATCCTGCTGTTCCTTTTTAAGGTGGCAGTTTGAAAAACTAGTAGCAACCTTTGAAATAAGGTGTAATAGTTGCATTTAAACACTGATTTATTTTTTTCTTGCCCCACAGCCCTGCTGCTGAACCTTGTATATAGCTATTTGGATATCTGTGATCTGTAGAAAATGAAATTCGCCTTGCTAATAACTTGAAATGACATACAGGTGTATTGTCTCCATTTTTGCACCAGGAGGTGCTAGTTCTTTTTGAATCCCACAAGAAATGCACAAACTCTATCAAGAGAAATGACTATTAACATATTAGAAAAGGTGATGGCAGGTCACAACTTAAGTCCCTTCTGATGCCGGGAACCTGAGTTGGTGCAGCATCAGATGAACTTCCAGCCAGGCCACAGCATCCTGTCTGTAATGATGTTCCCAGAATCCCCTCCTTTCAAATCCAATCAATTAATTTGTGGAAAAGATTGTCTAATCCAGACTTAGTAAATGATAGAAGCTCAGAATGAGTACAATGTGGGCAAATAAATGTTTCTTTGGAGTTGACAGCTTACGTTTTTTTAACTAGATATAAAGGAGAGGTTCACCAATTATGTGCTGCTACTAATTGTGTGTCTAAGAAACATGGAACAGTTCTCGTGGAATCCAGGTGAGTAAACTAGTAGAAAAATGAAGTACAAAATGACAAATTCCTGTACTATCAACAACTTTAACTCTTGCTTCTTTCATCAGTCTGAAAAATAAAGGTAACTAGGACACTTAACTGAGGAATCTTAATTTGCCAGATACCTCAGATTCTCACTTTCCTGTTTCTCACAAGAGTGATGCTATCTTTTCTGCTATAAGTACATCCTGTTATGCTACAAATATGCGTAGTTATGTTTCAAGTAGTGTCTCGAATGATTTCTTCCTAGCCATTCCCTTTCCTTGGAGTACATTGAGCATGAAGGATCCCCTAGAGAATTTTATTTTGTGAGGCTGGTGAGATTGACATTTGATAGAAGATTATGTAAAAATTTCCGTTCATAGCTTATTATTGATTATACTTAGGATTGTGATACCTTATTGAAGAAATATTGAGTAAAATTTGGATTTTATTTTGTTAAAACTTTAAGAATTTTGACCCCTGATCTGTGTATTTTGCTTGATAGTTACCAGTCTACCTAAATTTTACATCAAGCAGGTCCTCTATCTATTGCTCATAGAACACCTGATATCTAGTACATGCAAAGGTTACCTTCCTAGTAGCGATAAAGCTTCATGAAGTAAAGGCTTTAGAACCTGATCCTAATGGGGGTGTGATTGTATAATACTGATAAGTTTCTAGAACACCAACGGAATAAGCAAGAACTTGCAGACTATATGCTGAGTGGTGACATAAAGTCACAGACTCTTCAGTCTCGAGGATTTTTCACTGTTGAGTAAAGTGTTACAATTTTTGGTTTATATACTGGCATCATATTAAATGGCCTAAATTGTTTCTTCCCAACCTTCAGATCATCTTTGGGTGTTATTCCCAGATGTTTGCATGGTGGTTGCTTCAGAAATTGCAGTAGATATTGTGAAACATGCCTTTATAACAAAATTCAATGACATCACAGCAGATGTAAGTATCCTGTTTGAAATGCTGAATGCTATTTTAAGTTGTGGTTTATTTTGCTAATTTTTTTTTTAATATTAAAATTTATTCCAGTGCAGAAAGTGTAAAAACTGTTGGGTTTATATATAGGATATAATTTGGAAAAGGATGGTAGTTTCCTGATACTGTATACTTCTGAGGATCTTTATAATGTGGAACAAACACCTCTGTTTCTAACTTAGTAGTTGCAGATCTATTTAAATTCAAATATTCAAATTATTGGAACTTTTATATAACAGTTCACATAATAACTACAATTCACATAACTGGCTCATAATTTTGTGACTCGGTCACTCACTAAATTGACGGAAGGTTACTTGTCCTGCAGTCTAGACAGAGCTTGTGCCTTTTCCTGTCAGAATAGATTGTAGGTTAAAATTCAGGCATTAGGAAAAACAGTTCTTGTAAAGGCTGCTGAAACTCTGTTCATGCATGTAGGTTAAAGGTGGAATCTGAAAGCAGAGATCTATTTTTCCACTGTCCCTGGAGCACTGAAATGAAGTAGGTTATGTTAGTTTCCCACTCCTGAAATTTCTTAGGCCACATATGTATTCAGTCCTTTTAAAGTAGTAGATGAGGTTACTTTTTATGTGTTGCAGCATGATACATTGATCATTTGTCTTGTGTGTTTTATTAATCCAAATGCAGTTGATGAATTTGTGAAGAGATGAGTTAACTTTTTCCCCACTATTAAAAGTGCTTTTCAGGAAATGAGATTAGAACTTGGAAGTGCTATCTTTTACAGCATCTCTAACCTGACTACATTGTGCGGTGTAGAAACAAGTTTAATAGATGTACTTAATAAGCTCCCTTATGCCAGAGGCATTTATGCATGCCCTACTTTCATATAGAGAGTGGAAAGGAGCAATAATGAAGTCATGATAGCCCGAAATGTAGTGTGCTGAAACAGCTGGAGGATGGGCATAGTGAGTGACAATTCTGCAAGGTTATTTAACAAACTTTGTATTTTTTGCATAAAGGTCTAAAGATTTTATGGTTGCTTAGTCAGACTTTTTCCAGAAGTTTTGAACACCTGCAGTGCAAACTGCCTGGCCTCTTATCCTTAAAATAGATGGTTTGCTGTCTGAATATGCAGAACTGTTTTAAAGAGAAAGAAAAGCTTCATTCATCTTCTGATACAATTTGCTTTTTTTAATGAGATTGCTTGCTTAGTAACCTCAGAAAAAATTCTTTGACTCCACTTCCATAAGTGTTTAGAATATTTTTACAGAAATATTTTATTAAGAACTCTGTTGCTTCAATAAAGTGTGATAGCAAATTAATCACACATCCAATGTGCTGGATTTCTTCCAGGTCTACAGTGAATACAGAGCCAGTCTTGCATTTGACCTTGTTAGCAGTCGACAGAAAAATGTAAGCATGAAAATAAAGACTCTTTTTTTTTATATTAACTAACATAGTTATTATGAGGGAAAATATTAAAATATAAAATTTTTATCCACTTGTTCAGGAGAGTTCAGGCTTTATTGTGTCATTGAGAAGTCTCTTCGAAATATGCTTCAAGTCAGGGTATGCTTGTCACAACTTCAACATTTTTGAGATATATGGGAAGTAAGATAATCTTGAGATAATCTTAAATTACTGCTATTTTCACTTTATTTTAATTGTGTTGGATCAAAATACAGTGTTCATTAGGAATTTACATGACTACTTTATAGACAGCGTGCACAGATGTATAGGGGTATTCATACCATGCATGTTATTGTTGTGGCATGGATTCTTGCAGAACACACAGACTGCTTATGCTTTCCATTAGTACTGTCTTTTCAAAGACTATTTACAGCACACCTTTCCTGGATGAGTCTCTAACTATTAGTGAGTGCTCTGGAGGAGTGCTCTAACTATTCAATTAACTTTATTATAATAATTTATGTCATTTTCTTGGGCACATTTTCTTGGGCTGTTGCTAGGAATGCAGTAGCTGTACCTCATAAAGAAGTTAGACACCTTCAGTTACAAATAATTACTAATAATTTGTTAATTAAAAAAACTGGTTTATTAGTTCTGAAAATTCCCTTGCTTTTCCTAAGGATCCTCTATGGAAAATGAGGTACCATCATATGGGCACTAACGTTAGCATGACATTCAATACCATATGAAAGCTGTCATGCAAAGTAGTTGTTCTGAGAGCTCAAATGTAAATATATTTTCAAAATAATTTTAACACAGTTATCCTGAGGCTAATTATAGATGTTTGTAGAATGATTTAAAATTACTGGTGTGGAGGATAGTTGTTCTGTTATCCCTATTATATTTTTTTCTGTACAGTATTTGAGGACCAAAGTCAAATGAATACAAAAAGGTCTCTAAGCTGGTAATAATGTACAGATGAAATATCATAGCATATTTGGATTCAGTGTCCTAATTGCTCTTTAATTAGAGATTTGTATAATACTTGAAATGCTGTTGATTTTGATCACTGAAGCTAATCTTACTGGTCATGGTAGTATTACATTTTTGTCTGAGTACTGCTATCTCCATTTGAATTTCACAATGTGAATAGGTACACTTTATGCCAGTGCAATGTTTCTTAGGAGACATTGATTCTTATCTAGAGGATGTGCCAAGCTAAAATAAGCTAATTGAATTGCATAGAGAGTTCATTATTCTTTGTCATTTATTTGTTTGGGTTTTTTTCCCTAGGCATACACAGATTATAGTGATTCAGTTTCCAGAAGAATGGGTTTCATTCCTCTTCCACTGGCTGTTTTAGTAAGTTGTATCTTTACTATCAGTTTTCTGTCAATGAGATTTTGCTTTGAGAAGAAATGCCTGCGAGTTAGCTGGCTCATTGTGATGTTTTGAGAGTTAAAGTATCACCTTAAGTAACTGAAATGATGCTGCGAGATTGAGTCAGCATTCAGTGTCACCTACGTTACACGGTAACTATAACTTCACGATTGTGTTACTGTTTATCAGCCTTCTGTAGAAAATCAAATGTATATTAATTATATACAATTTATAAGCACTTGAATTGTAGCAGTGAAATTAAACTAAATCTGTGCTTATTAAACATCTATTTCTTTTGGCAATTATCCTGTTCATTCATTCGGAATAGTCAAAGCAGCTGGCTGCCAAAAGGTCAGTAGTGTGTACTGGGGTTTTTTAGGCTTTTCATAGGAGTCCTTGGTGTTGTCCCTGTAATGGTTTGCTTAATGACTAAGTTTTCTATTATATGGGACACTGAGCTTCTGAGCTGTTGTAGAATACATGATTTTGAAATAGTTGACCCTGTTACATGGACATGCTGCTATAAAATGAATCACTTCATTACTGGAATTGTGTCCACATGCTGTCTATTCTGAATTAACTATCGTAGAATGTTTTCTGTGAATAGCTGCTCTGACTTTCCCCATACACAGATGTAGACAAGCAGTAGTTATCATAATACTGGGGATATGTCCTTGCTTTGCCAGCAAAGATGATAATTCATAATTTTCCTGGAAGAATATCAATAAGAATTAACTTGTAAATGTAATGCTCCCCTATAGAGATGGGAGAAGATACTATCGACAGGCTTTGCCTAAATTTTATCCAGGATTTAAAAAAACCAAACCAAACAAACAAAAACATCCCCCAAAAAACCCAACACAACTGTGATCATAATCATAAATTTTTTTATAACTAAATAAAATACATCCAGTGAGAATGAAATTGAAATGTTTTTTTCAAGACAGTTGTGTTCTGATACAATATAATGGATACTAATAGGCTTAAAAGAAACTGTCTCGCTTTGCTAACTTGGAACCCCAACTGTGAAATACTGAATGTAACACATTTCAGGATCACTTTTAACTGAATCTTGGGATTCATATGTCTAGTCCACAAAGTAATTTGTATTCAAAATGTTAGCATAGTGTAAAACACTGATTCTGTTTTACTGCATCAGCCTCTCTTGACATTTTCCTCAAAAAATCGTTAATTCAGCTTCTAGCCCTTGAATTTTGAGGGTGGGTTGGTTGGTTGGTTGGGGTTTTTTTGTTTGTGTTATGTTTTGTTTGGTTGGTTGGGTTTGTTTGGGTTTTTTGCTGTTATTTTACTTGGAAGTCAGTGGTGAAGGAAACATTGTCAGACCGTAGTTTTGGCAAAGTTGCGACTAAGTGCTGGTATAGTACTTATTCAAACCAAAATCTTGAATAGCTAGCACTACCAAGGGGAACATTAGAATAAATTCCTATTAGTCTAAATGCTTCTACTTCTGGCTTGAATTTGCCAAATAAGAAAAGTTTGTTAGAATATTCTATTAATAATTGCGTGCCGTATGTTTTAACTGTTTAACTTCTGTTCTTAAAACAGCTCATCAGAGTGGTAACAAGCTCCATAAAAGTTCAAGGAGTTTTAGCTTATGTTTGTGTTGTGCTTTTCTACTGTGGGTAAGTAAATGCACACAATTGAAAAGTATTTACCATTATTTGATCAGATATGTGAAAAACTTCTGATGATACTTCTAGGTGTAAGTGTAAACTGTAATTGAGAGTGCATATCGGTCCCTAAGTGCTACAACGGCATTGGGGGATTAGAGCCCTCAATAAATAACTGCAGCAATGAAAATAACTAATGGAAAAATGATTGAAAGAATTTGACAGGCAGGCACCATACCTTTGCATAAAAGGGAAATTGAATTCTAAGGAATGAAACCTCCTGTGTAAAGAACGAAATATTCCATATGCCAACAAAAAGAAGCAGTTTAAGTGCCCTGAGCGGATCATGAATTCTTTCTGGTAGTTAAATGCAAGGTTTCTTTGTGTTAGAAAACTGCGATATGAAAATAAAGTAAATGCAAGTCTCAGCTTTCTGGGAAGAGCGGGGTCAGTGAGTTATCTTAAGGAATATAATTGGAATTTGTTTTCCAAAACTGATGATTTGCAAGTATCCCTTCACTGCCAAGTCAGTTTATGCTTGTGTTATTTTTAACTTTCATTTGTCCATAAGTACTTCTGAGATGTGTTTAGTTGTACTTTAAATCCAGTGTAGTTTGCCTGTCTGGAACTGTAGATGGGGATGACCGGTTTCTAGGAAAGCTGCACACTGAACTTCATCAGCATTTGTTGTCTCTCCATACTAGTTGATATAGTGTCCTCCTAAAATTGATCATAAAAAATTAAGAGATTCAAATTGCTGCAGCACCGAAAATCTGCCTACTATAATGTGGGAATATCTCTTCCAGTGCCCTAGCAGGTTGTGTTTGTAACTGAATGCAGCAGGACTTGGGAAGTGTAAGACTTGTACGTCTGGGGCAGTGGTTCAGCAGGTACATTGAAAGAGAGGAGGCTGCTGCTTTATAATACCTTATGAAAAGAATGGGATTACTACATGTTTTTTATCAATAGGTAGACTCTTATCTCTAATCTGAACTTGTTCTGCAAAAGAGTAGAACTTGGTCTGATGTGTCTGGTCCACATCAGTGTAGAGACACATATCTTTAGTGTCAGATAACTAGGACTTTGAGATATTGCATAGAGGCCAAATATTGAAATGTTAGCCTTATTTATCTGCACCATACTTTGATTCTTCCCCAACATACCACATGCTGTGCCCATGTTCTCCCTAAAGCTATCTCTGTATAACTGAAAACAGTAGACCTGATCATCACATTCAAGTTGTGGTATGCCAGGCTCAGCACCTTCATTCTGCTCAGTGTTTTTTCCTTTTTCCCAATCTATGTAATATTTCCCTACATCTACCATTCCACTGCTGCCGGCCAGGCCTGGACTTTTCCCTGTCCCTGTGTCTTGGAGAATGGAGGCAGGAAGAAGTCAAGTGATTAACATGAAGGATCAAATACTGCTCTTTGAAGGCATAGGTCACAAGAGTAAATATAATTTGGTTTATTTTGTCCTTATTGAAAAGCAAGAACAGATTTTTAATTCTGTTATGATCTCAGATTTGGAGCTAACTCACCTCTTGCATCTTCCAAATAATTTGTGTTCTAAACATAAACCTCATCTTTTCATCAGATTAGTATAGCATAGATATATGAGAAACAATGTGATAAAATGCAGAAGACTTAATCTGAGCAAAGGACTGAGGCTAATGTGGAGGCCATTGATAACTACTGTAATACTCTAAGGTATATCATTAAAGAGTCTTGCCCAGCATATGAAACCTGAGTTTTCTTTTTCTAGGATTTTGAACAACTACAGACTTACATTGTCATTAGAAATTTGAGCCTGGAGTGGACTGACAGGAAAGAATAAATGAGAATTGCTATAAACTCTTGCATAATTTTCCATGAGAAGATGAACCTGATAGAGTAAAATGTTGATTTTTGGCCTTTTCAACTTCTTATCTCATTAAATCAGAGTCAAATCATACTGTAAATACCTGCTGTCTCAAAACAAAAGCATGTTACATAAAAAGTATAGGAGAAACACATCTAACACTTAATAAAAATGGAGAAGAGCTTCTCACCTCTCAGAACCAAAGTCTGTTCCGATTTCTGCTACAAGTAAATGTATTGCATAAAATTCACTTAAAAGTGCAGCGTACTTTGTTTTTCTGTTTGACAAGTTCTGATGACATTAGTGAGAGATAGCGAAGCTGCTGCTGAAGTGTGCTTGGGTCACACTATGATTAAGCAGTTAGACCTACTCCTTAGATCTGTGAATGTTCAAGTCATCTTTTTAGTCTGTTAGTGATGTACATAATAAATGTATTTCTTGAGAGTGGAGACTGAATTTAGAGTCTGCATTTGGGTCATTTTTGCTATATAGGTTGATTTGTGTAGAGAATATTTGTATTTATCCTACAGAGAATAGATCAGTATTTCCTTGTTGTGTAGTGAGCCTTCACCTGCCTCACCTCTGCTTTCACCTCTGGAGTGGACATTGGTCTGCGTGTTGTGCAATGCTAGTAATGGAACTTAAATTTTAAAAGATTCATTTGAGTTGTAAATCTAAAAGCACTTGATAGTAGATGAGCCCTTCCTGTTCCTCAGATGAGGAAACGGGAATAAAAAGGACTTCTATGATTTGCTGAAGTTTGTGCTGCAAGTTAATGATAATAGAAAATTAATCTGCCATCAACTGGACTGTGCCATAATGGTAATGCAGTGCTGCCTCTTGGAATTTGTTGAGGTTTATGGACTATTTTTTGTGATGTGAAAAAGGACTTTTTACAACTAGCCTGTGATTTGTGAGAGCTAGATACCTGCTTTCTTGTGGCTCATGGACCAGGAGTGATCCTTGACTGGGCACACTGAAGGCTACAGTTTTAACAGGAGTACATTTAATTTGGACTTGCGCTGTTGAGGGTCCTTTTTAATTCTGTATTTAAATATTTGATGTATTAAATGGCTGCTTAACTGTCCTTGTAGTCTTTTTGTTAAACTATGGTAAAACCTGATATTTTTCTCTGAATGTCTTCTGGGGAAAAAAAAAAAAATAATAAAAAATTAAGCATTGACTTTGAAACAGTTTGTTAGGTAAAGGAAATTACCTTTTGATCATTCTATTGAAGGGATTGAATTTGTTAGCTAATCCTTCCAAGACAGTAGTAAACCATATGCAGTTATTTTAATATGAGTAATTGTAGTGTGAATAATTTGCAGTTATTTTAATATGCTAATGTAAATATGCGAACAAGTCTTTTTCTTTTTCTTTTTTTTTTTCAGGTTAATATCTCTAAAAGTCCTTAACAGTATTGTATTGCTGGGGAAATCATGTCAATATGTAAAGGAGGCAAAAATGGAGGAGAAATTATTCAATCCTGTCGTGACTGCCACCCCAGGGAAGCCAGCTGGCAAACAGCAAAGCATGTTTAAATCTACCCAAGGTAAGGCTAACTGCCTTGTTTTGTTTTCAACTGTAGTGAACATTGCTTTCAGAATAAATTTAATATTAAACCAGATCTCTGACATTTGTTAGAGTTACTGTTTGCTGCACAGTAACCCCATTGCTGGACCTTAATTGTACCATGTCACAGCTGTGAACAGAAGTCTGCAAATGTAATAGAATTTATTGCATTTAATTCATGCATCTTCTTTTGGTTCTAAATACTCACCTCTCTGATAAGATCCCACCCAAGTATGTGGAAGTGCTAGAAATATCAGAACAGTAGCACTCTTCTGCTTGAAACTCATAATCATAGACCATGATAAAGGTCCCATGGCAGGGATCTAGTTCAACTGTGTCTGCCATGTCACTACACAAATAAGTAAATATTTACATACCATCTCTGGCAGTGCTGAAGTTTGATAAGGAAGCAATCTATGCATTTCTTACGGAAGTTAATGTAAACCGTGGCACACAATAGGTAGAATTACTTGTAAATGTCATGAATACATTAGTAAACAGCTTTATGAAATCCAAATAAGAATTTTTCAGCTGGTCTCTGCTTGCTTCATTCAAGTCTGTGCAGTGTGGTTTTCGTATGTTGATCCTCAACTTTAGTGGTTAATACATAATTGGAATGGGGCATTATTATATTCTTGTGACACATTATAGAAGGAAACAGAAACCTCCATTGTTCCAGTTAACTGAATTGGATTGTATATCTTACTCTGTGAAGAGCACAGTGAGAGCCCTAGAGCATTTAACAGTGAGGCTTTCATTGTGTTCACTCTGTTGCTTGCCAAAGACTTGAACAGCTTGAAATGTAAGGTGCTTATTAGTCGTCATAGTGTCTCGGCAGCAAGAGCAGAGTTAGGAGTCTGTTGGTTTTTCAGGCATATCTCTCTGTATCTCACCTCTGTCAAATCACGTCAGGCAGAAACTTGGTGCAGATGTTTATTTTGAAATAGCTTAACTTCAAAGAGTTGCATTAGTTTCACGATGAAAGAACATAGTAGGGATTGGTCTGAATGTCTTCTGTATTTCATTAGACCATTACAAAAATGATAATGTTTTAATTGAGTATTCTAGTGCTGCACTTATAAGTCATACTTAGATTGACCAGTAAATAAACCCTGAAGACTATTTTTAGCTGAAGCAGCAGAAGTTTTACCAGTCAGTCAGCAGAGATGCTTATTTCATCAAATGGAAAGATTTTTATCGAGAATAATCAAAAAGCTTTTGGCTAGATTTATTTAGAATATGCTTAATTTCCATCAATGGTGAAAAAACTCAACTTCTAACAGTTTTTCAGGATTTTTTTAATACCTTTTAACAGCTCTTTATGTACTAGAAACTTCAGTTCTGTGAAAGAATGATTTTTACCTTCCCCAGCTTCTATGTGTCTGCATTACTGCTGGGCTCTGCAATATTGCTTAATCCTTGTGCCCCACTTAGCAGGTTTTTTTCAGTAGAGTCTCTCAACTCATTTCTTGTTAGAATGAGGGTGAGGGAATTCATCTAGTCAACTTTCTGTCAGTTTATCATTTAAGTCAGTTTATTTTCCTGAGAGTTTCCACCTCATCCACAGAAACGCTGTAAAATTTTGAAGGATAAAATTTTATACTTGCTTTTGAAGGGTGGAAGTTCTAGTTGCTGGTAATTATTTATAGGCTGACCAGCTTTCTCTGGAAGCTGCTAGGTTAGAAAACACCTTTCTAATGAAGTTCTACAATTAGCATTACTTGTCTCCTTTCTCAGTGCAAGTTTAGTACCTTCAACTTGCATAAGACTCTAGAGAGTAATCCATGTACCTTCAAGTAGTAAGCAGTAGACTCTGAAGAGAAGAGAAAGAGGGTTTTTTTGTAGTAATTTGGACAGTGCTGCCTTTCTGACAGATGATTCTCCCCTGGCCTGGTCTGCAGTACTCTCCACATTAGATTCACACACACACACACACACACACACCCTATTTCTGTCAAAATAATAACTCTGCCTTTATGAGGAGATAGTAAATAAGAAAAGCGTTTCCTTGTGCAGTTCTATGTTTTTAATGTTATAATAACAAAATGCTGAAACAATACATGGATATTACTTAAAAATATCTTAGGTTAATGGAAACCATGTTCATTTCCACTGAAGTAAAAGGGAGAAATAACAATAGACATCTCTAATAAAACTGCTTTAGGAGCCAGTACTATTAAAGTGCATAGCAGTGCATGAGTCATTTATTCACTGTCCCTAGAGAAGCCAGGTTTATAGTATGTGTGTATGTAGAGGATTAGACACAGATACTCCTTTTCTTCATTTCAGTAGAAAATAATTGGGTGATTCACACAACGACTGTCAAAAATATTTTTGCCTAAGCCAGCAAAAATGAGCATGTGAGCCAGAAGAAAGCAGTTTATGTCCAAATGTCTGCTGTTTATGCTCCGGCTCCGTATCTGAACTTCTGTAGAATTAATTTTCTATCCTTTGACCAGTTAGAAAAGGAACCCTCTTATGATAAAACAAAGAAGTGGTAGAGGCTCCCACAAAACATTCCTTTGTTGCTACTGCTGATTTGATACAGCATGCTTTTTCAAAACAGCTTGGCATAAATCTGCGTGTTACAGATGCATCATCAGTATGTCTGTGTTAGATTCATTGTTATCTTTGTAATTGTCTTCTGTTCCAACAGGAAGTTCCACAGATGAAAATGGATCTACATCAGTTACCAATCAGCCTGTGCATCAGAAGGAAAATACACCGTCTCTACTTGTAACAAGCAATTCTGACCAGTTTCTGACAACTCCTGATGGAGAAGAAAAAGATATAAGCCAAGACAGTTCAGAATTAAAACACAGGTCTTCAAAGAAAGACTTGTTGGAGATAGACAGGTTTACTATTTGTGGAAACAGAATTGACTAATTTTTTTTTTTAATTTTTTTTTTTTAATCAATGTGCTAAGGATACTGAGCTGTTGGGACAGCAGATGCTACCAGAATGGACAGTTGCCAAAAAGGCATATTAAGTATTTATTTAAAAACTTAAATTATTAATGGCAAAAAAATATTAATTTCTTTCTGCAAGTAACTTGGCTTGGTATCTGGTCAGGTCAAGTTAAGTGATCTTTAACCTGGCTCTTGGAAAATGTGATGGATCACAAGTCTCTAGCCTGGTGGCAGAGCTGCGGTATCACTTTTGTGGAAAATAGACTGGAAAAAAAAACCCGTAATCCTGTTCTGCATTGTGAAACCATGCTTCCAGAACATACTACTTTTCATGAAGGCTCCTCCAATGTAAGGATGTTCCTGGAAATGTTTGCCAACTTGACCAGAAGCTTGCCTTTCCAGTTACCTGTTTTATTAAACATCTGCAAGCAGAATTCAAAACTTGTGCTTATATCAACAAATGCATAAAGCATTGGTACATAAAACAGTAAGGCAAGCTAGTTATTCTTGTCATCAAAAGTCTTTTCAAGATGTATCTTGAAAATCTTAGAATAAAATTTTGCCTTTAAATGAAAGACTTACTGCATACTATTTTATCTAAATATGAAACACCAAGGAAAGATCACAGTAATGAAGGTTCTGCTTAACTGGGCAAATACAAAGCATACTTATTTCTTGTGTTGTGTGTACTGCAAGGCAGACTATTTATAAAATTATTTTTAAAAGCTGAGGATTTTTTGTTACTCTAGAAAAAAATAAGAAAGGGACATTTCTGTATTTTGAGGAAGGGCAGTGTTAATTGCAGCAAGCGTTGTGTTGGAACTGTATGTATGGCATTAATGCAGCAGAAAAGAATATTGCACTGCAGTTCAGGTTTAACTCTGATAGGAATGACATCTGTCTATTAACTTGCCTGAGAACATGTCTATAAAAGCTCATATTGACAATCAAATCAGAATTATCCATTTTAATTTATTGGTTTTAGCCAAACTGAAGTCGATTGGACTAAATCTATAAAGAGCTTCTATTTAAGCACTAAAATGCATCGTCATTTCTCATGTGAGATTCAGTTGTGGGAGAGCTGATGAAAGATGGTTTGGAATCCTCAGCCCAAGAATGGAGTAAATATGACCTTAAAACTTAGGCTGGAGACTTTCCTAGAAGAGACCCTTCAGTTAATGATAAATTCTTCATACATTGTTGTTAAATGACAGCATTAATTTCAAATGCTTTTCAGATATTTAAGTAAGCACCAGTTTCATTTTCTAAGAGAAAACATCATAAAAATATTTCAGTGCTGAACAAATGAAGACAAAAATTTGCTCTTTGCTAATTCCATAATTTGTCAGAGTGGCAAAGCTAAGGTTTATTTGCTTTAGAAGCATGTGAAAGTTTGATGTATATGATAATCCCTGAAACTTGCAGGACTACAGTAATACAGCAAATGGAGACACCTGGACAGAGTTACAGGCTATTTGAGCAGAACTGGTGATGAGATGGCTTTGCCATACAGTTTAGCATGGTCTGCTCTGGTGGGAACTTCTTGCTGCAGTCTTTCAGCCTCTCCTCTCCTGTCAAGAGTAGCTGGGGTAACAGCCAAAATTGGTGATGACTGTTCAGGGATGAGAGTAAAAAGAAGACGACTTGTGCTGGGGAAGAATTTGAGATTCTTTAATCTTCCATGTATTTTATACTAATTGGAGATGTTCACACACTGAAATTCAGATTATCTGTCAATTTGGTGTATCTTATTTTTTAATTATTTAGCAGTTGCTAAAGAAAGCTTGGAATTGCTTTCATTTTTTTTTTCTGTTGAATGACATTCTGTATCAATTTTATAAGTGCATCTTGTGTGAAACTCAATAAAATTCAATTTTGTAATATTTGTTTAAAAAAGAAAAAGTACAGCGTCGACGTTTCTTTCTTAGTATTCAGAGTTGGTGAACTTGCAATATATTTCCTGTATTCTAATTTCCATAAAGTAAGATTCTTGCAAATGTGGGACACGAATGTCTTATGAACTGAGTTATCAGTGACTTCACTTGTGATTTATTTCTGTAGCTGTTGGTTAATGCCACTTGGAGGAAGAAAGTATTGATGCCAACTTACTATTAATTTGGGGTTTTTTTAATAGCAAAACACATGTAAATGAAAAAATACTATTTCTTAAGGGAGTTGTCTTTTATGTGGTCGGTTGCTACTATTGGACTACTTACACCTATGCAGCAAAGCCAAATGTAATTGGAGTATAATCTTGGGCAAACCCTTTCCTGAGAACATGACAGCACCAGAGAAGGGCTACAGGTGAACTGTACTTAAGTCCGAGTCCTGGCCCAAATCCTCATCTTGAGGCTGGGAGCTTTTGTTGCTTTGTTTTTGCACTTGAATTGTGGTTAACTAGACCTAAAGCAGCATAGTCGAACTTTGGGATATGGCTGTAGCATCTGTTTGTTGTGTAGGTGTAACTGTTGACTTGCGGATCACAAGAATTCAAAGGTATGCTCAAGGCACTGGTTATAGAGGGCACTGGAAGTGCAACAGTTTCCCTTAAACTGAAAGTCTGGAAGCAGCCCAACTGGCCATGAAATTTAATTGTTTTCTTTTGTTGCAAGCTCTGCAATTGTTCTCGTGTTTTTGTCCATGATTAATAGAGATTCCTTGCATATCTACCAGTGCATCTTTAATGAAGGTCACAGCTTCTTCTCTGACCCTGGGTGGTCCTCTCAGAACTCTAGAGCTGGCTGAGGGGGTGAGCAAACCATAAAACAACAACCCCACCACCACCACCACCAAATTTCTCATCTATAGCTACAGTTCTTTATTTCTTTAGATTTTCTTGAAAAAGCTCCTGTCTTAACAGTAAAAAAAGTAAGAGCATCAGAGGTTGAGCAGTGAATAAATTGAGTTCTTTATAAATCCTCCCAAAAATAAAATCTAGGCAGTTCTGATGCAAGCGGTGATATTTCAGCTAAAGTCACAGTTGCCAAATTAATTCCGAAATCACACGCTAAGTACAGGATTATTCATTATGGGGCTGTTAAAGAACAACTGGGTTTTCCATAGGATTATTTAATTAATCTTTTGAAGCCTTTCAGTTGTTCATCAGCCAGGCAGAATTTCCCCTCAAGCAAAGTAGTTTTACAATCACAAGTACACTGTTGATTCACTTGCCTCTTAATTTAGAGCAAGTTTCTTGAAACTTTCCAACTTCGTCTTGGTTTTTTGTGGTGCAAAATTTTCAGTATTCTAAGTATGCATTTAGAAGTGTGTTTTTGTAAGTCAGCGTAGCTGTTGAGATCACTGCTGTTAAAGCCAATATTTGCCTATTTGTGGCTGCTATCGGGCTGTTGGGCTACAGTTCTGGAACTGATTCATGGTGGTAAGCAAGGATGAATGCAACTTAATTCCAGCACAAATGTTATCAAACTCTGTGAGACTCCTGGAACTTTGCAACATTTTGTCTTACAAACTGGGCTACTCCATTGTGTGTAAACTAGTTGTACCAGCTCTGTCAGTCTTGGTCATAGCTTCAAAAATGCTCTTTGTAATGACTACACAAAGTTTGCTCTTAGAACTTCTTCAGAGTATTTGCTCTTTCTTAGAAATTTGGACTGTTAGTTTTGCTGACTCCAAGGAAGAAACAAATAGTTTTGTGTAAGTACCAAGCAGCTAGTAAAGGGGGCTGTGGAAGT
The DNA here is from genome assembly GCA_025331215.1 of Actenoides lindsayi. Lineage (NCBI taxonomy): Eukaryota > Metazoa > Chordata > Aves > Coraciiformes > Alcedinidae > Actenoides > Actenoides lindsayi. Next base: position 185,920 of record WTSP01007384.1, on the reverse strand, counting down.
GGAGCAATAGGACCACCTTTATCTCAAAGTGTTTCTGTGTATAGTGGTATGAGGTGCTGAGACTGAAGGCTGTTAAAAACACTTAATGTACTGTTTCTGTATGTAGTCTTTTCTAGGAGAATAGTATCTTTCATAGGCAGTGCTAGCTAAGCCTGAGCCTAAAGAGACTTTTTTTAGGATTTCAGTATCTGTTATACTCTAATTTAGAAGAAATGCTGCCAACAGAGGAGTTTTAAGAGGGATCATGAACATACAACACCAAAAAACACTCTTTAGTAAGCTCACCAATATAATAACAGAAAAAACAAAATTATAGTAGGTTTCACAAATACTTCTCAGTTTTGACCAGAACACTCATGTTTGTGATGAAATAAACTCGGATTTTTTAAATGTGCCCTTATTATAAGTATGCTGCCCACCTAGACCTCACAGGTAGTGGTGTAGACTGTGTAGACTGCCATTTCTTCCACTCGTTACTACTTTGTAGGAGTATAATGCTGTCAAGCAGAGCCAAGGTTTCACTCTTAATTGGAGGCAGTTCTGTCTTACAGCCAAACTGCAGAAAGTGTTGGGCATCCATGGGGGTGGGAGAAAAGGTTATTATTTGTGAGTACAAAGATGTGGGCTGCAGCAATACCACCTTGGGTTCTAATTTTTTGAGGGCAACTGGTGCAGTTCAGTTGTAAACATTGCCAAATAAATCCTGTATTGAATAGGCAAACTCATTCCGTGTATTAGACATCATATTGCATTTACAACTTTAACACTTTTATATCAGAAGTTACTTACTAGTCTTGGTGGTGTGAGAGCGATGTTGCAAGGTGAGTATATTTTAATGGAGCATTTTTTTATAAGACATGGAAGTCTGAGGTTTTATGTTGGTGCTTCCCATCCATGCTCGTTTTGTCAGACAAAAGCAGTAGTAAGTTTCTATGTATGTTTGAATATCAGAAGGAGTATGTTCCTGTGAAGCCCAGTCCTGACATATGTTCATATCTGCTGTTCCTGTTGAAAATAAATTCACTATCCAGGTAGCTCAGAAATCACTTGTGTGATGTTGACAGTTTAAAACAGGTAACTTGAAGCAGAATTGTGGAGTCATGGGAAGTGATGCCTCTGATTTACTGAAAAGTGTGGCAATGACACTTAAAATCCAGCACTGGACATCATGTTCTTAGGCTCAGTACAGGAAATCAAACCAGGAAAATGTTTGAGTTGATGCTAGCAAGTACAGTCCTAGTGACAGGTCTGACTGTCAGTCCAAAATGTTCCTGTTGATTTGATTTGAGCTTGACATTCTTGTTCAAGGCAGCAGGAGCGGTGCTAAACTAGGCTTTTCTGGAAACAATTCTTGGAAGTATCATGTGTATGTGTATATGTATCTAACCTTGAAGCTATGGGACCTTGTTTTCAGGTCAGTTAACAATGTGCCCTTTGCAGTCCGGCAAAGCGCAGCTGTAATGAAAATGAATCTTGCATTGAGGCTTGGCACTAGATGCTGATTTGAGACAATGCCCTTAATATGGTAGCAGAGAATCCTCCTATTAGACAGATTTAAAAAATTGAGTTGTCTCTAATCACTTCAAATTACTTTTGACGTTGAAGAAGTAGAGTGAATTCTGCTTCGTCTCAGCTGGTGGTTTATGGTGCTTGTTTGGCCATTTAGTGACCACATGCTATTTGCCTCTATGCAGGCAGGAGTAAATTCTCTAGCTAGTTTTTGTGTTAAACTCCCGTTTCTTAAAAGCAAGGACGAAAGCCCCAGTGTATATTTAACAATTGATTTTTTTTACAGTAGATGTTCTGCTAATGGTATCAGACATTTTGTAGAACTGATTTACCTGCTTTGTACATTGGGGATCCAAAATGGCAAATTGCATGAGGTTAAGTTCCAGCTCTTGATCTGAATACGTTTGTCAGTTCTTTTATTGCTATTTAACTGATTTGACAAGTTCAGTTTCTAAAACACTAAAATTCCAGTAGTGCAAATTTTCAGTACTGTGAGTTTTTATGCCAAGGGGCCTGGGGGCATTAGGTGTGCTAAGCTCTTGATAGGCTGACCAAACTGCAAACCCTAAGAAACAAACACAAGCTCCATAGCCTCACGTTACCACTGTAAGGAGCAAGATTAGCTTGGTTTCTCTCTTCTGTGAGCAGTCCACGAGAGCACAAAGAGCGCAGTAAGAGACAAATACATAGTATATTCAATTAGCAGGTCTTGCAGTTTACCTGTAAATTCACCTTACAGTTTAAACACCAAAGGAATAAGCTAGATCCAAAATCTGCTCCTTGCTGTCATTTTGGATATGTCAATTTTTCACTGGTTATTCTAATGTTTGTCCAGGCCATAATCTGCAATTTGTGTTTTGTTTTTGTTTTTTTAAGACAAAAGACTGGGCTATAGAGGAAAATACTCTCACTGGAATTTAACTTGAGAAGGGAATGGCTCTTGGACTACTAAAAAATGTTGGTTGTCTTGTTTTTAGAGTAAAGCTTTTCTTCCTCTAAAGACAATTGCTGGCTTTGGGATTTCCAAGTAGCTGTTGGCAGCCTGTAGCGAATAGTGAGATGGATATCAAATTAACATTATGATTTCACTAGTGGATAATAAGAATACAAGGACACCTAGTAACCTTCAAACACAATCCTGCAACGGCTATAAACTAGAGCTCCCTAATTAACGAGACACTGTGGCCTAAAAGCCACATGAAACCTGCTAATTCTGTTTATCATATTATGATGGAGTGTTTGCAAGTTTTCTTAGTGTCTTGAAGATAAATTGTTCTGGATAATGTTATGGATTTTCTCCTTCTGCCCACCATGGGGTCATGCTCATCAGACTGGGACTTTGAAAGTCTGTGTCATTTATATGATTGCTAATAACCTGCAAAGAATATACATATTATGGTATTTATTTAAAAAAAAAAAAAAATCAAATAAAGGGAGAGAGGAGACTGATCAGTAACTTCAACCATTAGGGGAAAAAGGAAAACAAAAAAAATGTTTGAAAATAGCCTTTGCAAATTCAGAATTTCATACATGAAGTGTAACAGTGGGAATGACATGAATTGGGGTGCACATTTCCAGAGCTGTATTTGTATATCTTCACAGGGTAGGGACAAAGTGTAGGGTAAAGTTTTCTTTCATTGTTGTTCCATGTTCCTAAGCCATGACATTTTGTCACTTTGCCTGACAGCCTGCCCCCTTCAAATCCACTTAATGGTTCCCAAATGAATTCTGACTGTAGTGCTAGCTACTGGGTTCTTTTGTTCCCCCAGCCGGATAATGCATCTTCAAAGCATGCAGAGGTACATGCTCAGGACTTGGGAAGGGTCTTCCATTCAACAGCGTTCTCTGATACTAGATGAGAGGCTGTTCTAGAGCTACATCTGGGTATGCAGATGAGAACAAACTCCCTTGTTCATGGGTTGGTGTAATCCTTGACTCACTGAGTTGGGGGGGTGGAGGGGAGGGGGGTGGGACTGGCTTTGAGCACTTAAGAGTAGTTACTTCCACTCCTTTGTTACACTGCTCGGGAGTTTGGCCAGGTATGGTGTTCCTCTCATAATGGGTGCCAAGGTGAGGCTATGATCTGCTGTGAACTCTGACAGGCTCTCCTGGATGTAGATTGCAAGTAGAGAACACAGCGGAAAATGGAGGCTTTTTTAAAGCACCCTTTGTAACCATAAATAATGCACCTTTGTAACACGGTACAGAAGTTTCCTACTTGACTTCATGTTGTATTAAGTAAATGGTACACTTAAATCCAGGGAGAATCATTCAGAGGAACTTTTGCATCCAAAGCCAATGGCTGAGTGCCCAAGGTGAGGGATGGTGCTGTGGTAGCCATGATGATGATGGTGTGATATGACTGGCACAGGAAGAAGGCAGAGATTAACCTTGTTAATCAAACCTGCTTCACAGTAACAAAAGCTGGATAGAGCTACTTATTCTAACTGAAGTCCTGTCCAATGCAGCATCCAATTGATGTAGCTCCTGATAGATACTTTAGTAACATCTTCGTCGATCTTAAATGGCAGAGATTCCACAGCTTTCTTGAACAGCAAATATATACACTGCAAACACTCTTATTACCTGTAGAAAGTTTCCTGCTGTTTAAGTCTTGCTTACTCAAATTTAACCTCTCCTACTTTTATTACTCTTTTATTATTCTTACAGAAAATGAACTTCACCTCTCTCTCTCACACACACATCCTTGGCAGCTGAGACTGGTTCATACGTTTCCCTTCAGGCTCCTTTGCTAAACCACCCCAATGAGTTCAGCTTCTCTTTGTGCAGACAGCTTGTCCTAGGCTCACCTCCTAAAAATAAGATGACACTTCTGTCCCAGGAGAGTTTGAATGCACTGCAAGATCTCTCTACTTTCTATGGAACTGCCTAATTGTTCCCAAGCCTGCTCTTGTGCTGTAGTGTAGTGCTGCCAAAATGTAACATTCTGTATTAGAGCTGCTTTGGTTTAATTTTTTTACCATCTGTTTCTCTGGTTAGTCGAGTTTGTTTTGAACTCCTGTCATGTAGTGTATTCACAGCCCTTCCCTTATCTTCCTCTGGCACCAGCACAGTACTACTGATTAAAAACACTGAATGGCAATGGAGCATGAGGAGGCCTCTGCAGAATCTTACTGCTGTGTGATGATGAATTAGTGATAAATACCTCTCAAGAAGGATTTCCCAACAAGCTTTGTCAATGGCTCCAAGCAATTTTAATCTCTACTATGTTTCCTTAGTTTGAGAATATCATCAGAGTATCAAAAGCCTCATGAAAATCAACATATGTGATTATCTGTTACTTGTCACCTTATGGCGGTATATTACGCTGTTGAGGGGAAATGCACTGGTTTGAAATGATCTGACAAATTTATGCTGGCTTTCATTTGTCATCATGTTGCTCTTCAAGCACTAAAAAGAACAAACCCCAAATCTGATTACTTGCCCAGAAAAAATCTGGAAGACTGCAGTTGGTTTGAACTATCGTTTCCCTTTTCCCTGTTCTAAAGTTTCCCCTTTTAAATCACAAGAAAACCAGTGATGACTCTGTTAGACACTTTTTGGAGGTTTTTTGGTTTTGTGCCCAGGATAAGACCTAAGCTGAGTGAAAAATCTCACATACCTCATTACCGATGTGGCAGGATCTGTATAAATCCCCATGAAATGGCCAGTGGTATCATCAGTAGGGAAAATGATGAGTTTGTACTGCTATGTTTTGTCTTCATGTGGTATTCTCACAAAGAAGGTTGGTATGAATCTAGAAAGAAGCTCTAATAAAATGTTACATAAAGCCTTACTAATGCGTCTTCAAGTACCTACAGGGCTCAAAGGAGAAAAGTGCTAGCCTGTCGTCAGAATCAATGTTTATCAAAGGACCTTGAGGAGGAATAGGGAAGAAATGAGAAAAATATCTGAAGTGTCTTGTGATGCCCTCATGTCCAATGATGAGAAATAAGAAAGCAAGGTCCTGTCAAAGTCAGCCAGGCAAGACAGTGTCCCACCATGACCCTCAAATACAGGGTGAATGAAGGCTGTGGTTCTGCCCCTATCCCTGTCCTCTGCCACCTCAGGTAGAAGGAGCAACGTGCAGCTCAGGCAGTATTCAAGCATCTAAAACATTCAGTGGAGGGATATTATTCCATATTCCTTCCTATCCTTCCCTTGGATGTACAATAATGACCTAATTTCTTCTGGTCCTTAGACTTTAGTCCAGATCAAGCAGGACCACCACTACTTTCTCTCTTGTTCAAGCCTTTCTTGAAAGTATCTTAACTGAGCAGCTGAAGTCACTTGGTGCATGACTCTTGGCTGTCTTTGTGCCCCTCCAGTGCCTTTAAGGCTTGGGTGCCAACAGAGACCCTATCTCCTGGGCAGGACCCCTTCTAACATGCCCAGCTGAAAGTCCACCAGTCCCTGCTGCTTTTTGATGGCAGTGATGACTGTGAAATGTTTTTCTGGTGAGGCATCTCCTATTTTCTGCAACAAGGAGTGAATCCTTACTTGTGGGCAGGATACTGGAACAGCAATTTAAACCATCTTTAATCTGAGGGCTACCTGTTAAAAGCAGAAGCAGAGGAAGCCAGCAATGTGTTCAGTTCCATTCTCTGTACCCTAGCAGATAGAGCAAGCGAAGAATCACTTTCTTCATAACAATATTTTTAGTGAAAGACTGTTATCATACCTCTTCTTGATCATCTTTTTTTCTAGACTGAAGTAGCCTAGTATTCTTTTCTCTAGACTCTCCATAATTTGCAACTTCGAAGTGTCATTCCCCCAGAGTGGAAGCAATCCTCTTGTTGAGGCTTCACTGGAAACCAACAGAATAATGATTTCCCTTCCACATTATGCTCCTATTAATGTACATTATAGTTGATAAAGCAAATATTTACTTAAGTTTTTTCTGTCAGCATAAACTTTGGACATTACCCATGTAGCGGCGTGGCAAATTGCACCAAGTCTGGGCTAGACTTTAAAAGGATTTAGATGCTGATTAATTTTACTTAGGCACCTGAATACTTTGAGAAAACTGATCTCTTACATATTCTGTTGAGATTGGAATTTTTCTTTTATAAACTGTAATAGCCATAAATATGGATTAATGGTTTTGCTTTGAGACCCCCCATGCCTTGATTACAAATAATCAAAATTCACTTTTTTTTCAAGACCTGAAGCAGACAACTGAGGTGCAATATCAGCTCTGCTTACAGTGACACTATCTTGACATGAAATCCTAGATGTAGCACTGTGAAGGAGAGATGAAAGGTGCAAGCTTTGCCTGATTTCCTTTGCACTTCAATAATCTTTACATTAACGCTTCCAGTGAGGTGTCAAAGATTTGGATGTTATATTTTTGGATGAGAACTGAAATAAAATACTTCAGGCAAGTTAAGTCCCTGAGCCTGTACTCAGTGGAATACCATCAAACCACAAAGAATCAGAGAGACATACTTCACTCTGACAAGTTTCCTGTGTCATGAATGAATTTTATATAGTGCTAATTTAATGTAAAGACTACATTCTTGTCTATAATGTCTAATGAAAATAAAATTTCAAGTCAAATAACTGTTTAAAAAACAAACAAAACCCTAAAACAAAAACAAAACCCCACAAAAACGACCCCACACTGTCTTTTTAAGGCAAATTATAACAATTTCCAGGGCATTGCGATTTGGATCTTCAAAATGATGTGGGGCAGCTCCTCAGTTCTAGCTGACTTTTCCTAATTAAACCAAATTCAATTAGTAATTCCTAGGTTGTAAATTGAAAGCACTAATATAGCTTGCCCCTCAATGCAGTAACATTTAAAGATACCTTTAATCTGAAGTAATTAATTAGAAAATACACTACAGTTCACCCCAGGCAGCTCCCCTAGCAAACAAGTGGCACTACTTGTAAGCTTGTGTTCACTTGAAAGTAATAGAACACATACCCCAAAAAACATACTAAAACAGAGACCCCAAATTCCATAAAAGCTTTCACTTAAGCCACAACCCTTTCTCCTTTTTGAAATGTGCAATAAATCCCCACACAAATATAATACCATGATTTCACATTTCAGCCAATAACCTCAAAAATAATAAATCTCAATTAAGCTTCACAGCAGCACAGTCTCCCACAGTGAAACAGAAGAGACTATTTCCACTTAAGAAATTAATGAAACAAAGTACAGGCAATAAAGCTTGCTGACCCAAAATCTGCCTCATAGTAAGGATCAAGGCCAGAAGGACCTATAGTGCTGATCCATCCTAAAGAACAGCACTTCCCTGAAGCAAAGGAAACTGTTTCACTGTCTTTCTGTTGGGCTTCATCAAGGAAATATGCAAGGGTATTTCAGGACTAGGCTTCAGGATTCTCCGTTCCCCATGGATAAAAGTCTGAGCTGGTTGATGCTTCTCTGAAGCACCCTGGGTCGTGAGATTTGAAAGACAAAAGAAGTCTGGATACCACTTTCTTATTTGGGACCTCCAAGACATCTTTTGTTGTTATTTTTATTATTTTGATTATTATTGTTGAAGCTTTTGTCTGTAATCTTAAGAGCTAGAAGTTTTTTCTCTAAAATAAATATATAAATTGCAGATTGTCATACAATCAGAAGACCCCAGGAATTCCAGCCTTAGGAAATGCAGCAAGCGTGAGCGTTGTGAGGCTGGCAGGACTGCAGTGCAAAAATGAGACTTGTTACTTTAACTAAACATTTTCTTTCAGGGTGAAATGCTCCTCTACTGCAGAAAACCCAGAGAATAATTTTTGCATTGTATTACCATATAATTATATGGGTTATTAAGAGCAATCATAGTAAGAACTGAACAACTCCTAATTCCCATCTCTGTCATGAGCACACGAGTGAGCGTTGCCTCAGCTGTGTGTGAAGCTTCATTTCAAGGCAGCAATTAGAGCAAACCCTTTTATGAACAGGGTTAGCTGCTTTTTTGCTTGCAGAACAATTTACTTTGACTGAAAAGTTGTCACAAGCTGTTGCGTTTACAGGTTTTTTTACAGCTTTCCATAGCTAATAATAATCTGATAATGTAGCTAATGTTTTTTCTCTTTCCTTCTCCAATGTACATAAAGGAATTCTTAAATCTAAGTATTTTTCATTAGAGAATATGTAGTCCTCTTTCTTGAACCTCACAATTTCTACAGTGTTCTCAAATGGTACAATTAGAGGTGAGAAGGCAGGTCTGCTCCAGATGTGATGTATCACTGGTCCAAATTCGGTATGACAGTCTAAAAAATCACTGTAGGGCTTTGCTGAGGTAAAGTACACATTAATCCTGTCTACCAGTCAAGTCCTGACTGTGACAGCAGTACTCTGCTGGAGCTCCTCAGTTCATCTGGCAGAAATTTCATTGGCTATAGTAGAAAGCTAACAGTAGAATTCAGATTGGGTAAGTACTGAAAAAGCATTTTTTTCTCTATTTTCATTCCATTTAAGCAACATCCTCCAAAACACATCAATCTGTGTGTTCTGTTGCCCAGTCCTGACCTGGGAATTGTTCTTAAAAATTAAATTCAGCACTGGTCACGTGCATGGAGGATATGCTCTGAATGCATTTTCCTCGCTAACAGGAGTACTTGTTATTTGATAACTATAACCGTACTGAGTTGAGGCCAATCACTGTGCTGCAGTTCAAGTCACGTGTTAGGGCAACTGTAATCATGTGTTGGGGATAACAATCACTGTGTAGAGAGTTGAGGATAGTAACTGATGGTGTTGGGGATGACAATCACTGTGTAGACAGTTGAGGATAGTAACTGATGATCTGGAAACTTGACTTGAGTGAGAACCATTTGCTTCCAGCAGTATTCACCTGCCGAAGTTGAATGGGAGCATGAAAATGAAATAATGTTGCGGTGGCTTTTGCACTAGAACAGGCACTTTTCATCTGTTCATTACTCTGTTGAAAAATAAATTGAAACTATCTAACTCAGCTTTGGTTGGAGTTTTGATATGCCAATTCTCTTCCATGAACATTTTGAGTAACTTGTAGTTGAAATTTATTTGCTTTCAAGAAAAATCATAAAATAAAAATCAAAATCTTCTGCTTCAGAAACCAAACATAATACGCCTGTGTGGTTCTAGAATATAGAATAGATCAAAAGTTTAGTAATATGCCTTGAAACAAATGCTGTTTCTCAGATGTTCCTCAAGGCAAACACATTAAATGTTCCTCTGGTTTCAGAGGGCTTTATTAGGAGGCTTTGCTAAAAGAGTCTGAAAGCAGGGTGATGCTCATCTTCATTGTCTTGTCCATGGTAACGCAATAACAAGCCCTAGAACACCAAATGTCATAGTTCAAATTTCATGCAGAAACCGCTTAACATCTTCACGGGTTTCACTTTGGATTGCTGCACAACTGTCAGAAAGGTCTTTAAAACTGTTTTAGCTGCAGGAGGAAACTGAATGTGGATGCATCTTTAATGCAGTGCTACTTGTTTTCAAATACTCTGGCATTGTTTAGTGGAGCCTGAGAAAGATCAAACAGGACAGTGTTTCCCTTCTGACATATAACCAGGCATCCTTACGTGATGCCTTACAGCCCCCAGGGTCCTGAGTTCTTTTTCCTTCTCTTGTGCTCATACCTATGCCTACTTAAGTAATACCCAAGTGAGCTTTGTGGCTTAGCCTTGCCCTTAATAAGATTCATAGAGGGTTTCCTCTGTAAACAGATACTACTTCTGAAAACATATCCACTTTTCTACAGCAGACCTATTCCCTTGTTGGGTGTGGTTTAAAAAGGGTAAATCCTGGCATCTGATGGAAAGAAACAAGCTTGAATTAGACTGCCAAGATTTGCTGTGGGACTCCACACACACTTTCCTTCCTATACCATGACCCTCTTTTTAACATCCAGCCACTCATCTTTGTGCTGTGTTTTTCCCTGTAACAAGGCCCTTCTAATCTCATTTAACCAAATGGTGTCTTATTTGACACATTGGTTCCCACTGTGAGTTTACAGGAGGATCAACCATGGCAGAGCACAGTGACCATCAGAGAAAAGGGCAGTGCTTTACCATACCAAACAGCAGCTGTCTTTCCAAAGAAGACCCTGTTTCAATGGCAATAGTGGAAAGTTGGAGATAAATACAATTGTGAATTAATGCACAAACAGGGCCATCAAGAATTTCTCATTTCCAATCACTTAGGACGGCTTTTTCCAGAACATCTGGTGTTGATACTAATAAACTCTCCCTCTTTGATCTTCCTATTTTTTTTACTGCTCATTTCTCCCTAGCAAAATCAGTGCAAGTTGTTTGTCCCCTTTTATGGCCGCCATATGTTGGAAACCTGAACTCTGCAGGGAGATGCAGTCAGCATTGCACAAGCTGTTGCAGTGTTTGAACAGAGCTGCTGGAGTTCTGCCAGGGGAGGTTGCTCTGGACCTATCCTGCTGGATTTGTCTTTGCCAGTTTCCCAGACCCTGTAAATACTCCTGATAGCTCTAATGATGAGGGAAGACACTTACAGACACACAAACAAGAGGTAGTTCATATAATCCCCACAGATTTTCAGCAACTGAGAGACTGAGTTGGAATCAGGAATCTGTGAAGGACTCCAGGGAGAAATTTTCCAGGTTTATGTGCTGCTCTGTCCGGTTGTTGTTTGATGTCCAACTCAGAAATATAAAGCACTATTGTCAACAGAAATTCTTCTGATGACTATCTGAGAGTTATTTCTAGTAGGATAACTATTTCCTCTGAGGTTTCTATTAGGAAAAAACCAAAAACAAGAACAAACAAGTTACTCAGAAAACAAAGTAAACCTCTTGCATGTTACTTTGACAAGAGGCCCAGTCAATTCCTAATGTTTTTGTACACGTTCTGTCCTGAAAAAAAATTGACACTTTGCATCTGGGATGTGTAATTTTCTGCCAGGTAGCTTGTCTGTTTTCAAGCTACAGTTTCCCTCCAGGTGATCTCAGTGTAACTTTGCACAACCACAACTTGTCTGAGTGAGAATCTTGGATTCCTCCAAGTAACAGGGACAGTAGCCCTGCACAACCAAAGGCTGCACAGGCTCCGGATGTTTCTCAGATGCTTGACAAAGGTACGGACGGACCACTGACAACTTTTTGTTGTTGGATATCCCTTCATGTGGATCTTCTTTATGACAAGTGCTGGAAAATAAAGGATATCCCAATGTGGCAGTCTAACAGTGGTGTTGACACTGTTTCATTCAGTGATCTTCCTTAGACATGTCCCTACGTTAGTTTTGGCTATTAGTATGAATAGGCTTGGAGAGTCTGGGCCCATTGTAGAAAAAAACATTGTGTAGAACACAATTGTAAAAAAAGAAAGGGTTCCTTTGATTTTGAGAGCATGGTGGAGCTCTCCCTGACCAAGGAGTGCTATAAGGCACGCAACATTCACCATTTATGGGTAACAGAGGGATGTTGAGTGATGAGGGCACAGTATAATATGGACTGTCACATTGAGTGGAAATATTATGAGTGGAAATAAAACTCAAATTTCTCCAGTCAACCAAATTGCAGGTAGAGAGAAAGAAATAGCTGTAGAGAATGAGAAGCCAAATAGTTCAAATATCTTTTTTTTTTTTTCTTCCTCATGGTTTAAGTATAACTGAGTTCACACAGAAAATATTGAGAGAATGCTCAAGGTTGAAAAAAATATCTCTACTTCTCTGCAACTGGAAATTAAAAGAACTGGGGTTTTTGTGCACATTCACAGTGAAAGTTGCTTCAAACCACAGGAGGGAGGATGTCATCTTCCCCCTTTAAGGAGGCTACAGCCGTGGATAGTGAGCATCATGAACACTGAAAAAAAAGGCTATTGTAGAATGATTCAGCTGACAGCTTGAGGATGGACATACTCTTTTTTCTGTTCTTTCAAACAAGTAATGGCAAAGGTTTCAGCATTGTCATTTTCTTGGGGAAGAAGTTGTTATTCCTGCTCAGGAAGAATTCTTGGGGAATTGAATGAGTGACACTTATTCCTTTTTTTTTTTTCCAGCTTCTAAAAATTGTTATTTCTGTGCCTTTAAGCGGCTTTGCACTGTGAATCACATCTATTTTGAAACCTAGAGACTAAGGTTTTTATGAATACGAGTTATGGAACCTGAATCCTTATCAGCAAGACTCAAATCCCATTAGTACTGCATTTTGCATAAAATATTCAAAATTAATTATATATATTTGTAGGGCAAAGGAGGAGTAAATTAGCAAATGGGGGAAAAAAAGAAAAAAAAAAGGGGGGGGGTAATTAAATTTATGTAGGAAAGCAGGTCCTGAAGTGTGTATCTCAGACTTGGGAAGTTATGCATGATTAATAGGTGGAACTTGGATATTTCCTGTAGGTGGATGGTGGAAATTATGCCACAATGATGTGTAAATAATGCACATACACTTAGTAACTCTGACCCTTTGCTTCTGAAACAGAGGAGTATGTACCAGGAAGAGCCTGACAATAATCCTCAAAGTAAGTCTCTAAGCCACATGAACATGCACAGATCCCAGCAGCCATTACAAAGGCAGACTGATTATTTGGGAATTCTATTTTGATGATTCCTTCTCCCCTCCTGCTCTGACTCATCACGAGGGGGTTTTTGCGATGATATGGATAGGGACTTCCAATGCATGACTTGTTCAAATAGTGAACTTTTCAGTTGCTAGAGCATAAATTCACATTAAATGTGTGTCCTCTTTGTGTGCAACTGAAAACAAGTACATACATGGTTTAATTTGTTTATAAAATCTCAGAGATGGACATGTGCTGCCGTAGATGAACATAAAAGAACAGCTGGCTCAAGCTAGATGCTGTGGATTGGAAATACTAATTAATGTTTTTCTGAAGGCTGTATCTCATACTGCAATTCACCCCAGGACTAGGGAAAAAAAGATATTCACAGCAAGAGACCAGGCATTGCAAGTGCTTGTATGCTACTGAAACCTTCAATCAAAAGCAGCACAAATATACTCTGAGCTCTTTCTGTGCTTCCACATCCCTGAATAGTCCTTTGCAATAGATCACAGTGTTTGTATCTGGGGTAAAATGATTGTAAATACGGAAGGCAGTAGGCAATAGGGGTTTTATATCCCATTATCTACTGCCTTTCTGCTCTGATAATTGCAGTTGTCTTGGCAGTGGAGGAAGCCCCAGGTAACCCTGCTCGTCAGGAGCATGAAGAACAGTGCCTTCTCAAAGTGGGGACACATGCTGGGGAGACTTTCTTCAGACCCTCCCATAATGTTTTGGTAAGTAAAAGTAAACAAGTCTTGTGAAATCTGGAGAAAATAACTCCTCTGCTTAATTTACTAATTACAGGGGACAAGAAAACCCCATTTGCCTTGTCTTTGGTCTCCACAGATTAACTGAGGGGACTTGGTTGAAGACCTGGGTCTTCCTCCAGTTGACAGCAGTGTTCTAGTATTTATTTCAGCCCCCAGCCTCTGAGCCACCAGGACTCCTGCTGTCCTGGCAAACCTCTCACAAATAAAATAATGCTGTGGCTTTGGTAACCTCCCATTAGGCTCTTTACTGCCTTGCTGGCAAAATGTCTCTTCCTTGCTGTTTGCTGAGAGGGCTTCAACAGTTTTTCTCTTACTGCATGTTAGTAAGACTGAAGGAAGACCTTTCTGCAACACAGAACCCAGAGATCTATCCCTGTCTGAACTGCTGTCTTAACAAAATTGATAAAGGAATTAAATCTTCCAGCAAGCATCTCAAATAGATGTGATATTCATGTTTGGAGGTGATGTATGTTCTGCTCTGCTTATGGAAAACTAGCTCCCGTCCAGTGCATTCAGAACAGATAAACAAGTTGTCACACCTAATTTTTATGGTGAAAATAACTTTTTGTGGGTGACAGAATGAGGATAAATGCATTTAATATGATCCTGGTTTATATATGGACACACAGGCTGTATTCCTCATACACGACAGCGTAATTTCTGAAGCATTTGTAATGTTTTTAAAGCTCCAGTTCTGCTGAAAAGAGAGTTCACCAGACTGTGTGGAAACTCCCCCCCCCCCCCCCCCAACCTGATTAAAAACGTAGACAAAAAGAACGAAGAAAGCAAACGGAAAGCGCAGACACAAAAACAACAACGGACGACC
>WTSP01007384.1:116167-171327 GCA_025331215.1 Actenoides lindsayi | reverse complement strand
GGAGTTGTTAAGGTTTTCAAGCCTCCGGTCGGGAGCAAAAGAGGGTGACCCGGGGGTGTGGGAACCCCCCCCCCCCCCCCATTAAGTGGCTTAACACATGGGCAAAAGAGACAGAAGACAGAAACCTGACAGGGACAGCAAAAACCCTACAAGAGGCAGCTACTGCTTCCTTTGCCTAGAAGAAGGGGAATTGCTGCTGGTGGAGAGGGTTTCAGCTCTGTGGGGCAAGGCAACTCTGGTGACAGGAACTCTTCAATGGGAGCTGTATTGGGAAGATGTTCCCAGCTGAGAAACAGAAGTTCAACTTTGTCTACTCCATTAAGAAGACTTGCAATTGTCTTGCCCCATCCTGACCTGTATGAAGTTGAACCTCTACAGGATGCATATTCAACATCATGCTCTGATCTCAGCAGAGCTTCTCTGGTATTGTGGGGGGAACAAATAAACACATGAAATGGTGGCCAGTATATTTTTGGAGTCTTCCATGCTGATGTCAATGGCCATGATATCTGCACAGTGTCATGCTGAAGGCAGGCTTTCTCTCGATCAAAATGTGATAAAAGGGAAAAGCTCTCAATGATGCCGATGCTGTAATTTTATTTCTAATAAGTATTCCGCTATCTGAAACAAAAGCTCAGCATTGCCAGAGAGCTCTGACGTGGATATGACTAATATAAACAAGTAGTCAAAAGTGATTCTTCCTTTGCACACTGATCCCATGGTGTATTTACCTAAGCCATTTTCTTCTAGGGGTAGTTTGGTGACACACTTCAATCAGTAAACTAGATTTAGTCATGCCTACTTGAGTCACAGCCTAGTGTTACTTAATTTAGTACAGGCCATTAAATATTTTTACCTCTGTATTAGGGTCAGGACGGGAGAACTAATCCAGTGAGATTCACTGAGGCTTTATATGTCATACAAAGTACTCAAGCTAATCTTCCACACTCAAACTTACTCCCTACCACATGTGACTGAGACAGAAATACACAGGAGTCACATATTTCATGTATAGAGACATACGTTTACTTGTGAGTTTGGTGAGACCAGTGTGCATGTGCAAGGGCAATATTAAACATTAAAATCAAAGCCTTTCAAGGTGAGGATAAAGATGTTCAAGGTGACAGACAGAGCAGAGGCATAGAATTCCCATCCTGACCTGAAGATGTTTTGTTGGTACAGATATACCATGGATGCATTGCAATGGCACAAAATACTGCTTACTTTGGCATGGCTACCTTGGTGCAGATATGTTCATTGGGGTTATTATTAATAAATCATAATAATGATTTATTAATATATTAAGAGATGGTTACACTGGTGGAAATATCCTTGCTACATAGAGGCCTGAAGTAAAAAGGCACGTTTGGCACAATCATTTTAGAAATCTTAATCTATTTAGCCTCTTTAGTAGTCATCTTGTTAAACATGTACAGCACTAAATAAATTGGTGCTACTTAAATATTTATCAGAAGTCTCCCTGCATGTTTAAATAGCAAGCAGGCAGCCAGTCATAAACATCAACACTTTTTTTTACCATCCCTCCAGGATGATCTACATTTCTTCTTTTCCCCTCAAAGTCTGAGCATCATGGTCACGCCGGTGCCACCTAGCTGGGAGAAGCCAGGCAGGGTCTGGCAGGCTGTGCAGGAGCCATCAGGGAGGCTGGGACAAGGCCTGAGACCCCCCTCGGGGCTGAAACCCAGCTCCCTGGCAGAGCAGCAGGTCACCTTCCCCCGGCTGCAGGGCTGGCCCTTGGCTCAGCCGCCTCGATCGGTTACCGGGTGCTGCTCTTGGCACTGAGCAGGCATTTCGGTGCATTTTTATTTAGACCAAGTTTTGTTTATTCCTGTGATTCCAGATCTTGCTGTGGCTTCAAGCTGATGTATTATTATTACTTTTTGCTGCAAATAAGCTTTAAAAAACTGGTTTGCATCACCGCTAGGAAGCTTAAAAGCAGCAAGGAATGAAGTCAACTATTTTAATCTAAATTGAAAAATCATAGCAGCAACAATTAGCACGGACTTGTCCCACACCCCATTTCCATTGGTGACTGGTATATTCTGATGGTGTGAAACTTTGTGCCAGGTGCCTGCAGGGAATTGTAATTAGAATTTGTTTCCAGCTGCATTTCACACGGTGCTGGTGCCAGCCAAGCGCAAACTCACGTCCTGCTGCCAAACGCTAGAAGAGGAAATTGAAGCAAAGGGTCCTAACAAGACCACAGCACTGACCCGAGTTCTGACCCCAAGAGGGTAAGTCCTACAGATTCGCTGGGTTCAGCAACATTAGTTTCAACAAGCAGGAGCAATGGCAGGGCCAGATACACAACCATTTATATTCTGCACTTCAGTAGCATCTTCCCCCTGAGGAGCCATGCGCTTCACAAGCAACTTCGTTTCCCTTTTACAGACAAGGAAATCAATGAAAAGAGAGGTTATAATGACTTTCTACCATATGTATGAAAAGTTGGGGACAAAAAAACCAAAAAAAGGTCAAAACTCTCCAACTCCTAGTTTTGTGCTATTACCACAAAGCCACGCTTAACCCTGCTCACACATGCAACTAAGAAAATTGATAGCGTGTCAATCTTCTCACTGTATGCAGCAGGGTGGTTAGATATCAATGGTTCAGTGACAACCTCTGAAGGAATTTCAAGAGGGGCCTTTGGGACCCAGTTCTGTGCCTTCCAATACTTTCCTCAATGATACAGATATGGAAGCAGAAGGTGTCCCTACAAAATATGGAACTGATGCCAATTTGAGAGACAGAGCAAGCATTTTGGAGACAGGATTATTCAGAATAATCTGTACAAACTGGGAAAGTCCTAAAAAAAGCAAAGTGAAAAGGAGGTAAAAAATCAAACACACACAAAAAAACCCCAGTACATACTTTCCTGGTCAACATTACTGCATAAGAGATTCTGGATATTCCAAGGACTGACACATACACTGAACATACAGCAAGGCTGAGGTGCTCTAACCAAGAAGGCATATTCAGCAGTGCATGAAGAAGAGGCTATGTATGGTATGGTACATCATCAGGTTGTATTCTTCAGGAAGGGAACCCTCAGCTGAATTCCCATGTTTACACACAGGAACTATATGTTTTAAGGGGCATATGCAAATTGGAGAGAGGTCACAAGACAGAAATTAAAACATTACTCTTAAGATAGCTTTGAAGAACTGGGCTTTGATCCAGAACATAGAAAACCAGGGGAAGGACATGGTAACATGTTCCAATGCATGTTCCAGTATTTAAACTGTTATAAAAACAACAATAAATTACTCTCCATGTCCACTGAGGGAAGGATGATCAGAAGCAAAACTAATTTGCAGCACAGAATATTTAGGTTAGATATTAGGAAAACTTTCTAATTATGAGCATAATTAAGCACTGGATCAGACTACCTGAGGGACACAGTGAATCTGCCTTCTTAGGAGGTGCTGGAGTGCAGGTTGGGCAAGTGCCTCAGGATGGTCTGGGCTGACTTTGCATCTGGGAGACCCTTCCTTCTCTGTTTCTATGCCTGTGTGGTATTTCTGAAGTTCTGAGATCCAGTGCCCAAATGAAATGTAATATTCCTGACACTACTATCTGTCTTAACATTCACCTGGTCTTCACAGCAGCTTCTGGAGCAAAAGAGAGAGGATAAAAGTTTGCTCCAACTGATAAAGCAACTCAATTGATAAGACTGAATAAAAGCATTCCAAATACACTTTATTGGTCACAAATAAGTTCAAAATTACTTCAAAGCACTGCTAAATCTGTGCTAAACCTCTTCCTGCCCAACGAGAAGAAATGACATTCTGCAGATTTGAAATACAGCAACTGAGGCAGCCTGGATACAAAGGTTAACCTAGACAGATTAAAATGAGCTCGCATAAAGCTCTTAATGCTACTCCAAATGCTAATAGTGACTGACATTACAGGGTTTCCTGGAACTGATTTAGAAAGACAAGAACTGTTGGCAATAAAAACTCTGTTTATCTAATAAGAAGAGCAAAAATTCCTTAATTACCCACCGATTCAACCAATTATGATCTCATTTAACAGAGAAATCATTTCTAAACATGTCATACATCTGTCTGATTTCCCAAGACACTGTACTGTACCATACAGTCTTCTTCGAGCAAGGCTCCAGAGGCACTTCTGAAATACATGCTGACAAAAAGCTGTGAAAAAATGGTATGTTTTATTACAACCATTTTGCCAACCAGTAAAGTGAACTGCAGCAAGTGCAGTGTTTTTTCTCAAGGTGAGAGAGAGGGGGAGAAACAGTTTCATAGAGAGGGAGTTTAGCTTCACAACGTCCATCTCCTAGTCTTTTGTTCCAAACCTTGGGATACACAGATCCTGGTTAAGCAGTAAATTATCCTTAATGCTCTTCAGCACATAGGTGCTCTGTGGTGATTCTTTTGAAGCTTTTCAGCCATGCACATGCTTTTCCTTTTTATTCCAGCCACTCACGTGCTTTTTTTTCCTTTGTAGTGAAATAACAAATGCGAGACTACTGTGACTCTGGCAAAGGCATAACAAGAGTTTTGAGAACCTCAGGGAGCTGAGCCATTTCACTGAGAGTAATCTTAGCACACAAATAGAACAGCAGTCCCTGGTAGCATTGCAAATCCTGCTTCAGCAGCAAAAATGTGTTAGAAGACTTTTTTCCCCTCTCTCTAGAATTGGTGAGAAAATGTATACTTAAAATCCTTAAATGCTTTTGCCAAGAAAGGTTGGACCAAATGATCCTTGAGGTACCTTCCAACCCAGTATGCTATGATTCTACTACTTAAGCTTCCAAACACAAATATACCCTCTTCCCTCCTCCATCACAGAAGAACTTCAGTATTATAAAAGAAACTGGACTTCTAAGTCAAAATCAGAAGACAAGATGTTTGATTTACTGTCTTTCAGATGTTACAACTTGACTGCAGAAATTAAATACCGGAATGGTTATAATATACACAAACTTAGGCTGGAAATTCAACTGAAAGGATTTTTCAAGTGTATGTGGTATGCTATGTCACTAAGTAGAAACTAATAACATTTGATGTATACCAGAATTCAGATTTGTTTGACAACTACACTCACATATATCTCCTCTTGTCGGGTTCAATGTAAACTGTATTCCCATCTCAGAGCAGACATTATTTCCTAGTGCTCTGGGAATTTTTGCAGATTTCATATAGGCAGGAAATATTTTTCATGTGATCTCTCCACTCTTGCTTTGGCAACTTTTGGGCAGAATTAATATGCACACTTTTTTTATAATGTCTTGCCGGGTTTTGCTCTGTGCATTGAGATATTCTGCAAGCTACTTAAATCCAATTACAAAACCACTGCAATGTGCATGTCTGGTAATATGAAACAGCTGCTAAAGAAAACTCAAAAGACATCTGATGTGTACTTTTTAATTGCATGCCTTTACTGTGCCAACTCAGCTCATATAGAATATACAAAATAATGGTTTTATTGCAGTGAATTGTGGATTACTTTTTATAGGATGATTGGTTCTACAACTACAGCATGATTTGAGAATTTATTTATTTTCCTTACTACAAATAGCAGAGGGTAAAAATTACAAACCTGCAAAAGCAAATATTCAAGCATGTAGAGAGGCAAATGCTAGGATGAGCAAGGTGCAACAGAAACTGAGAACTGGACATCAAGAAAACTTTTCTGTTACGTCTGCTTCGGACCACTGCCTCTTCCAAGCACAGACCCCCTTTTACTACACTGTATAGCTTGTACCACACTTGATGTCAGGGAAAGCCAAAACCATTCAATCACAGGCACTATTTTAGTCAAGGGACCAGGCAATGCCAGTGTTGGTGGGTGTTAAAATACATTATTTAACATGGTTCTTTCTACTATTTAGTTCAGAAAAGGAGAGAAAAGCATCAAAGTTTTACTTATCAAGATTCTCTTCAAGAATGGTGCTACACTATAACAGCTTTATTTTGTCAAAGGAAAAGACTACAATAATCTCATAAAAGTCAAATGGCACCAGTGTTGGGCCAAGACACGGAGGTTAGACTTGAAAACTAGTATCACCACTGAGTGGTACCACACCTAATTCTTTGGTATTGCTTGGTACTCTGAAGCCACTGCATTGGTCATCATTATTACAAAGCTGTTCAAAAGAGTAGAAAAGAAACTGGAAACTGAAACTAGACAACTCAGGTGAAGGCTAACATTTTAATCATTAATAATGAGAGAAGACAGCCATTCAGACATCCACAATACAACCAAGGTCTGCTGTCATCTGAAACCTAGGTACTGCTCTCCAGAAGTCTGCCACACCTGGTAAGCTTGATGTTGAAACTCGTCTGTGAGTCTTCATGGCTTCATGTATGTTATGCATATGGATCACACGCAAGGTAATCAGAACAGTCCTCTCTGACTTAAAAGAAAAAGCTCTGTGAATCAAAGAGCTTATGAAAAAACTTGATCATTCATTTCTTCACCAGATGCAAAGCAGACCAAAGAGTGCATGACTTGCTGTAGTCCGTTTTATGAAAAGAGGTGAAGAGTAAGTATGATAATGAAAGTTAGTTTCTGTTTTGCACAGGTTATGTGTGCAATGCCTCTGTTTTCCACGCCTCTGTGGGCCTTCGTTCCCACACCAATGTGTGCAGACTGCAGGAGATGCTCAAGTGAATGACCAGCACTCCAAACTTCACTATTCCTTGAACTGTGCCAGTCTGAAGACTACATGTGAACCAGTACTTATGCAGACAGAGACTGGAAACCTGATCAAAGAGCAAGCCAGCATGACAACATGGATGTGCCCCTGCTGCACCCATCAGCTCAACTGTGAACTCAAGCACAGAGGGAGGGAAGCTCTAGCCTGCAGCAGGGCAGAACCAAGAGGCACTTTGTGGCTCTTGAAGCATGAAGCTGATTCTTGCTCTGCTGCCTGCACAAATATAGCTATGTGCTACCTCTTACTCAGGCTAGATTTTAAGACTACAGTTTAACTTCAAAGCAGCAAACCTCAGGTGTCCTCTGACAGTACAAATGTTCCCTGTTCTCAAACGCTTACTGTTGCCATGAAATACTTCTAGAAAATAATTTGATGTTCTGACATACAAAAAGGCAAAGGAGGAGAGTTAAAGGTCAGCTCCTCTTTTTTATGTCTTGCATACTTCACCAGCAGAAATAGTTTTCCCGTACTTGGTCTCCCATAGTTGAATCAGCAGGGAGGTAGAATACAGGAAATAATAAATTAACGAGAATAGGAAAAGAAAAAGCCAATCTCCTCCATAAAATTCTGAAAACACCTTCCTTGACCAAAAAAAAATAAATATCCATTATATTATAGAGGAGAAAATGGTATTTTGCTTGGAGCATGACATCATCAGTGCTGCTGCCTTTTGCTCAGCTGTACTGAACATTTTTGGATCAAACTTGAGAAGACCAAGAAGAGAGCTGGAGTTGTGAGGTGACAAAGGGGAGAAGCTGCACTTCTATTTTGTGTGATAACAGCTTGTGGATAGCAGGTTGCTATCCAGACCATTCAGTAGAAAGTGGGGGCTTGGTATGGGGCATGACAGAAATGGTGGGGGGTTTTTTTGAGTGTGTAGTTTAGCATGAGGAGAGGGAGGGAAAAGATCACCACGTAGCCCAGAAGCCTGGACAAAGTAACAATAAAAATTGTTCTCTACCCACACTATATGAAACTTAGGGATCAGACACTCAGCACATCTCTGTAAAGAGCTTATACAACCCAGGTCTCTTACTATCCTGGTAATGAATTCTCAGCTGAGGTACAGTCCATGTAAGATAAATTTTTATACCTCATATAGTTCATTTGAGGAGACTTGCACTAGGTGTAAAGTTAATAATAGAAACTAGAGCGAAGGGGCCCTGTCAGGTTAATCCTGTGATATGTGTTGTTCACGCGCTTCCTGCAAGATGTTGTAGGTGGTGGTGTCATTCTCCCTGAAAACATACTGAGCGGATGCCTTCCTTTCTTGTATTTTGTTGTGCTACAGATTATTTTATACTGATATTAAAAATAACCTTCTTCCAATCTTCTTTACTCACATCAGACAGAATTTACTCTTGAGCAAGCAGACAAAAGAAGGTCACAGCAGCAGCTAAGCTCCTAAGGTAGGATTACATTTTGTGGGAAGCACGGGACAGTTACCCTGCTCTGAGGGTACTTCTGCTTATCATAGGGTCACAGAGAAGAAAACTGATCTTATTTTTTTCCTTACAAATGATCATCGAGATCAATGACTTTGCTTCTGTGATAGCTTTCATCAGTGGACTTGGTTTGGCTGATTAATTATTTCTGTAGTAGAAATTTGAAAGCATTTACTTAAGGCTGTAAGTTGCTTTCTAACAAACTGAAATGCCCTTGCTGATGTGGCCACATCCTCTATCAGACAGCTCGTTATGTACAGTTCCCACAGTGAGAACCTGGGAGCTGCTGTCTGGGACCTTTTTATGTCACCAGAGAAGAGTAAAGTGCTGGAGCCAGAACCAAAATCTGGGGTGGTAATTGGCCATTGCTCCCCAATTTTTTATCAACTTAGAATCATTAGAACCAAGCCACTCTCCTTTTGTTCCCGTGTCAAAGAGACATGTGCCTTTCCCATTTTAATTTCAAGCATTCCTGACAGAGTAATTTGTCAGGATGTCAAGTGTCAAAGCTTGCAAGCAGAAATAAAACAGAGATGATGGAAAAGCAGAATGGAGGGGAGCTCATAAAAGAAGCTACAAGCTCCAAGTACATGGATCATGTAATCCCTGTCATTTTGTATCTTTGTTTAGCTGTGAAATCTGTTATAGCAACTACTAGTGGTTTCCTCAGATGAAAAGCGATGAATATAATTTTTAAGTTCCTTGATGAGCTGTCATGCAGATCTGTCATAGCCATGAGAAAGGAGCACAGCAGAGTGTAATGGCAAGACATGTAGCTGACAGAACATCAACTCTCTGAAGACATCCTAAAGTGATATACAGCAGGATAAATCTTCCATTCAAATGAAGGCAATCCTCACTGAAATTATATGCCAAACTGGCATGAATCAAAGATCTACAATGAAATGTCATGCTGTTTTCTAAGTTTGGGAGTGAATATGAGTAAGATTGTCCATTTCCTCTTTTTTTTATTATTTTTTTTATTTTCCCTCAGGAGTAAGAAATTAAGCAAATACATGGCAGGCTATAGCAGACAGCAATTGTGCAGTGTCCCTCCAATTTTATGTATCCTGATCATTCTTTGAAATTTTATGTGTTTTGTGTCTAATAGAGCAACATGTTTCTCCTGCCTGCTATAACACAGTTGCTTGATCTCCCAGAGCCTGCAGAGCCTGGGCTAGCCTGGCTCCAGCATGCAAGGGTTCACAGCTCGGAGTTCAGGCTGTGAACTCACACAGTCCATAATCCCTTAAGCCATACATCCCACAGGAGAATTAAGGACGAAGAGGGATGCAGCTATGGATGTCAGAGAGCAGAGAAACAGTGCTGGTGGGGAGCTGAGCAGAAGGAGGGCATGGGGTACATGGGTAGCTGATGGGTACTGCTGGGCAGCATTAGCTAATTGGGATGGCTGGTGGAATCCAAAGGGCTAAGTCAGACCAGAAGGGAAGGGTGGCATCAGGGGGCAGGGGGGAGGGCAGAGCTAGGCAGAGAGCACGGTGGCAGAGGGCAGGGAAGGACTCGCAGGTTATAACCCACACAAACCTGGGCAAAATGGGCTGGCACAGGGCTAAAGGGTATTGCTGATGAGGGATAGGTAGACTGGTTGTATTTTGGGGTGTTGGCAGACTTCACTCTTTGGCATATTCTTGGCAAAGGGTGTAAACCACTTTTCTCCATAGCCCTGGTGCAGGGAAGGCACGCTGCTCCACTCCCCCACTTCCAGGAACCTTTCTCTCCCTGAACACAGACAAAGGAAAACTAAACACAATATAAGGGTTTTTCTACATCAAGCCTTTTCTTTTGGGATTGTGGAAAGGTTGGAGTTACGATTTTAGATCTCTTCAGGCAATACTATGCCTAACTTAACTCCAACTAATGAAAAAGGCTATTTATCTAATAGACCTTTAATCATGAGCTCTACTTAGAAATCAATTACATGATACAATCATTATAGTTAAGCTCTAAATCTCATGTATCTTCCTGTTATCTGAGGATTTGCCTCTGAGATAACAGAGATGATTGATACGCAGCCAGACTTTCAAATGCTCACCACAAAGTATAGGACAGGTTTTTTCATCCAGCTGTTCCTGTTTTGGATGCTTATAAAGCAGGTTTGCAAAGGCCTTATAGCACCTGCTTCACTGTGGTTTGAAAGACTGCTTCTCCGTTTATGTGAGCAATTAGGGGTTTAGCTGTCTTGGGAACCTGACCACACCTCTGAGCACTGAGCTCATTTAAAAGTTTTGGCCACAAAAAATAAAGCTAGAAGGCATCTTGATTCATTTTAGCCCAGTTGCCCTAAGGCACAAAGCACCACAGATAAAAGATGGTGCAGTCCCTGGAGGACAAGTTTTCTTGATGCTCTCTGAGCCTGCTAAGGCTCCACATCATTTTTACACATTCTGCTTCTGTGATGTGACTGAGTGACACTGTGCATGCAAACCACATACCAGCACATCACTCACAGTGCCTACAGTCAAATGTCAAGCAAGCAAGTGTGCAGCTAAGCAAGCCCAGACACAGCTGTGATTTGGATGGCAGGGAGACAGGGAGCGAAGGAAAGGGCTGCAAACTGGTGCAGTATTTCTCACTTTACAGTTGTCTGCCTCTACCTGACATGCAGTTAGTGGAAAAGAAACATCAAGGAAAGGTGAACAGCTGCTCAGAGCACTTTCAGGTCAGACATATACTTGGGATTGCCAGCAATGTATTGGGAGGCAGAAGAATGACTTCTGTCATTCCATTCTTCCATTTACCATCTCACAGGGACAAGCTTTGACATTTTAACTAGGTGCTACTCACAGAACACATTTTCAGCACCTAATACAATATAAATTATCCCAACTCAGTTGCTTCCAGAGACCTTAGGCAAACTCATTGTTTCATGCTATATACCAACAGTACAAAGAAACTCAGATGTGACTGGAAAGCTCTCTTATATTGATGGCATCACCCATAAAAAAAGCAGGAAAGCTGTGGATAATGCTAATCAGAAAATAGGTGTTGGTTTAGTCTACTGAAGAAATGCCTCCTTTAATGGTGTTGGTCTTGATTTAGTTTCAGTTCTTCTCTGAAAGCTAACATCTTTTTCCTGTGACTCCAGTTGCATGTCCTTGTTTATGCAAACTACAGACATTTCTCACCTAGAAGTCCTGTGGTAGCCTATGGTAGTATATGGTAGTAAACTTATAACTTGTGTGAATTAGTAATCCAATAGAAAATCTTAGTATCTATGCTCAAGCAAGGCATCATTTCCTGAAACTTCATTCCATCCTGTTCTCTTCAAGTTCCTATGAACTATTCCACCCTTGCAGTTGTTTATCTCTGTAGCCATATGCCTTCACTCTGCAGTTTAAAATCAGTCAGTGAGTCAATAAGGCTGGTGAGAACTGGCCTTTCTGTTTTAACCCTGTATGGAAGTAAAGGAATCAAATCCACCAGATCATTCCTTTAATAGTGTTGGGCACTCACAGCCCAATATTTGGAAGGAATACTCTCTTGTATTTAGAACAATTTTCATCCAAAGCTTAAGACAGGATCTGTACTACTGTATTTGAAGACTGTCTAATTAAACAAAGTTTTATTTTTGTCAAGATGTTCTGTGTTTTCCCCAAGACTACAACACTGACCCTCTTTGATACAGAGCTTAGGGTGCATATGAGAACAAGAACTAGGTCAAGAACCTTTCTTTAAGCTCTGCGCCACTTCATTTTGAGTTGTACCACTACATATCCACCTGCTGAACAAGTCCAGGATTAGTTGTGGTCAGAATAACTGTTCTGTGTGTGGCTAGTTGTTCTTTGAATTGCATTGCTGGCAAATGCCCTGAGCTGCAATACAGGTAGAGTTCAGCAACACCAAATACCATTTGTGGCCAGACCGTTCTATGTTTGGACAGACTCGCATTAGCAATGCAGACTGCCGCCATAGCTATAGCCTTGATTGCTTTCTTCCTGCCAAAAGAAAGACTAATCACCTTCTCCATCAAGGACTTCCAAGGAACCAGTGCGACCTTGAATCTCCAGCACAAACTCTTGCTTTGCCTCAATCTGTGATGCTGAATAACAGAGGGTCTCATAAAAGCAGTAAGAATATTAATGTTTTAATATTGCAAAGGGGGAACACTATTAAAATACCCAAGGTGCAAATAAAAATCACAAAGGGCAGAAGGAGCAGAGTTCAGGAGCCTTTTAAAGTGTATGTTACTGTATTGCAACCTGTAGGAAAAGTGCTTCTCATTTCACCAATAAATCACTTGCCCTCAGAAACAAAAATCACTTCGGAACACGGATACCAGCCCTAGAAGAAATGACACCCCATCAGGAAATAAGGACACCACTTGGGAAAAGTAAAGCAAGATGATTTTCCAAAAAGCTAAAGGGGTAAGTCACGTTGCTGGGAAAAGCAAACGCGTCTGAAGGAGAAATGGCCAAAGACGGATGGCACGGCCACACCCGGGGGAGGAAAAAACAGATGTGCCTCGGCGGAGACCGGCGTTCTGGGGCAACTTCCCAGACGGGACCAAGGCAGGGGCCAGATCCCCGCACAGCAAGCAACAGGTCGCGGATCGCCGCATGCTCCTGCCTGCACGGGCGCGGGTCAGCCTGACCCGCTCAGCCACGTTTAAACAGCCGTGGCACGAAGTCTTTCTCCTCTTCCCAGCTCCCTCTCCCCAAGCGGGTCCCTCCGGGGTTAAACCCCTCACGCTCCTCCTCTTCCTCCCCCTTTCAGCCTCAGCCTGCCGGGGTGGTCCCGCAGCCCCGGCCCGGGGCAGAGCCCGCCCTCCATAATCCATGCGCGGGCGGCACCACCCCCACCACCGCCGCGGCGCTCTGAGGCGGCAGGCGGACCGGACCGGGCCGTGCTGTGCCCCGCCGCCTCCGGCTCGCTTTCCCCGCTTGGTCGGTGAGTGCTGCCGGGCGGGGGGTGCGTGAGGAGGGTTCCCGGGGTAGCGCTCCCCCGGTGCCGCTCTGCCCGCGGTGGAGCCGCGGGAGGCAGCAGGTGGGGGTGGGGCTCCTCCGCCTTCCCCGGGCGCTTCTGCTGCGGGCGGCAGAAGGTCCTGGCCGGGAGAGTGCGGCCGCTGGGAGGAGGGCCCCTTCGCCCGCAGGAGGGGAGGTGGCGGTAGGCGGGGGGGGGCTTTGGGAGGCTGGGCGGCCGTCGAGGGCCGTGGGTGCCTGAGGGAGCGGGGCTGCCTGCGGTGAGGGTGGCGGTGGGGATCCAGGTGGGGGCTCAGCCGGGGCTGGGAAAGCGACCTGTGGGAGCGGGGAGTGGCAGGGTGGAGGTACCGAGAGGGGAGCCCCGGCCCGGAAGGCGTGGGGTGAGGCGGGGGCAGAGGGGCAGGTCTGTGCTGAGGGGAGCTGGGGATCAGGGCTGGCGGGCAGGGGCTCTGCAGGAGGGCCGGGTTTGGCCGGGAGGAAGGGGCTGCGGCAGGGTGGGGGCGGTTTGTGCCGGTCCGCGGGGAACGAGGGCGGGTCTGCCCGCTGGGGAGAGCGGGGCGGCGGGCGCGGCCGCTGCGAGTGTAGCGGGTTTCATTCCCGCAGGGCCATGTGCGGCGGGGCCGGCTGAGGAGGGGTCGGGTGCCGCCGTGGGTCTCCGGCCGCTGAAAAGAGAGGAGTGGCGAGATCCCGGAGGGAGAACCGCCGAGATCTCCGGGGAGAGAGGAGCCGCTCTGGGGGGAGGAGAGCGCCCGCTGAGGGCACCTGCCTGGGGCGAGGCCGGGTGGGAACGGCTGGTGGGGCCTGAGCGGCTCCGGGGAGGCGGAGGGGGATGGAGGCACCTTGCTGGCCTCGAAATCGGCTCGTCAGGGGCGGAGGATGCAGGGAGGGAAAACCCTGCCTTGGCTCTGCGGTGAAACCGTGGGTGTGAGCGGGGCGAGGGACCCGTCCTCGCCCCCCGGGGTCCCTGCTGGGTAGGGCAGCGCGCTGCGGCGAGTGCCGCCTCGGGAGTTAATCGAGGCGGTGCTGCCGTGGCTCCCGGCTCCGTGTCTACCTGGGCAGATCGCGCCAGCACACGCCGGGTGGTCAGACCTTTTTCTCGGCAGGGGTGAGCTCTGCTGGGAGCTGGGGGCCTCAGCCGAGAGCGGGGGAGAAGGGGCAGTGTGGTAGTAATCATGGGCTGCGTCGTCTTCTGCACACGCACATGCAGGGCAGCAACTCGAGAAACTACCAAATCGGTCGGTATTCCGGCAGAGGCAGAGCTGCAGTCCCCGTGCTACTGTGCAGTTTGCAGATCCAGGACTGAGCAGCGTGGTAGAGAAAGAGATCTCTGTAGTTTTAGTAATTGGAAAGAAGGCAAAGGAAAGAGTTGGTCTCACCTGACAGCGGGAGTAGGTGGGGTCGTTTGTCGCAGTATCTTGGTATTGGAACACGTACTCAGCCCTCATCAGTTCACATCTGCCAGAAAGTATTTCATTATGGACTGGCTACTGTGTTTTAAGATTTTTCTATGTGATGCTGAAAAGTGCTTTCACAAGGAATACTAGTGTAAATGTGCCACTTAAAACCAAATTACATATATATTTTTGTTGTTGTTCAGTTACTGAAAATACACCTTAAACATTTAGGGAATCAGCTAAAAATCAGACCTGCAGATGTTCTTGGGGGGGTGACACCTAACTTGGAATTTTTACAGGTCTGTTTGTTGTTTGAGGATGGCTGTGACTTGTAAAACAAGCAGGATTTTCTTGGGTTGCTTTTTAAATTATTTTTTTTTCTGTTATTCAATAGCTACTCAAAGCAAATTGGGTTCTGAATATCCATTTTTCCTGACTTGAGCACTTACCCATTTTGAGCATATAACAAGCACATCAGAGGCATACTGAGGCTACCTCATGTGGAAGATTCAATATGGTTTTTGTTAGTGCTGCCAGACTCTCTTCTCCAGTCCCTAGTGCGTATTAGGTTTATTTGCTTCCTACTCCTCCTATGGCAACAGGTTGTAATTGTTGGTAGGCTCAGGACAGAAAACTGTAATCTCACTCAGAGGGACTGTGGACTTGGATTTTCAAATAATGAATGTAACAAACATGTCCATAGGAGACCCGCAAAAAGATGTGGCTAACTACATCTTCCAGCATCCCATCCCAGTTCACTGCTAGCACATAGAGCTTTAGCAGCCTAGCCTCTGTTGGATTGAATGTTGGTTCACAGGGTTAATCATAGTTGCATCACTGCACTGCAGCGTTGTATTTGCATGGATTGCAGTGTTAAACAGGAGGCCAGTCCTGTTGAAACAAAGAGCTGGACATCATGCTGTTTCTGAGCTCTGTTATTTAGAGCTGATGCTTGATGGAACCAGTTGCTGAACTTCTGCATCTGTTGCTCTGTCTCCTCTCCCCCTCTTAAACTGACAGTGAAGTTGCTGAAGCTTTATTAGTTTTGAAAAATATTACGATATTTTTAACAACAGGTGGGATATATTGGAGATCTGATAAAATACTGTGGCATATGTGGTGAAAGGGTGATGGTGTTCTCCACAGATAGTGTTGAAACCCCTGGGGATTAACATATAGCAACTTGTAGAATATTAGTGACAACCTCAGAATAAAAAGCAAAGCTCTAGCCTTTTAAAGAGGGACACTTGTAAACCACACAGAAAAGAAATTACGTTATTATGTATCTTGCTAAGTACTTAACAGGGTTTGTGTTTCAGTTTGTGGGTTGTTTTTTTCTAAATCAAAACATAGTAATGGTATCTTATTTGGTAATTAAAGTAAGCACTTCAAAGGTTCATCGAGCTTCTTTTCATTGACTATTTACTTGAACTTGGGGAGAGTTGTACTGGCAGTTACTGTAGCTGACTGGCTGCAGTGGTGCCACGCTGTTTCTGAGGAAATGAGATGGCCACATGCTGCAATGAAGAATGCCAGAAACTGCTATGTGATTCTCTTTACAAGTATCACTCATGTATGCCGTTCTTGCCATTCTCACAATTACAATTTAACTACTAATATGCCCCCTAATATGCTAAGTTTCTTTTAGATATCAGGATAAGGATAACTGCTGGGAGCTTTTTAGATCTTGAGTTGTTTTTAGGTAGGTTGAATACATACTGAATGCTCAGAGGTATCTGAGATAAAGGTTTAATAGCATTTCTGTGAGTTCCTGAGCATTATTAATGTAACCTTGACAATATATTAATGTTTTATGTGGTATAGAGAAGATCTGCTGTCAGCCTGGAGGAATTGCCCACTAAGATTATATATACCATGTTTTCTGTGATGTATTTGCCGACAAAGGGAGAGGAAGAGGCTGGTCAGAATTCTAAAGATTCTTTGATTTGCAAGAAACCTACCTGCTTTACTAAAAAATTCTGAACTTTATAAAAGGTTAAGTGAAAATCATGTAGAGTTGGAGACTTCAGTAGCATCTTTGGAATTGAAAGCTGGGCTTTTTGTCTCCACTTTGCAGGATATTATTCATGTCTGTGGTATAGGTCGTGTCCCTGCAATTTTGGTAGTGTCCTTGTCTTAAAACTGCCAACTTTCTCTCTTGGTTTTTACATGACTTCACGTTTCTAGCAGGTGTAGTGATTATTTTCTGTATTGGGAGGACATTTTGACAGTGCTTTATTTGCCTGTTTGTACAATTAGTTACACTTTAAACTGTCCTTAAAATCTAACAAAAAAAAAAAGTCATACCTACTTTGTCATCTTCTACTGTCTCTCTACCATACCAGAATGCACTACAGAGAACACATCCTGTCTTCTAGCTTTGCCTTAAGACACCGGTTAAGGGGGCCATCTTCCTCTCATTTTCATTTTCCACAAACGGACCTAACATCTCCCTGTATTGTACACCTCAGTATCTGGTTCTTTAACTCTCAGATTCAAGGCTCAGTCACTATGTGTGAGCTTTTTCCTCTGACACGTTGAAGTGTTGCAGCTGTAATCAAGAAATCTCCAGAAAACTAAACTTTATTTAGAAAAAGTGTTCAAACTTTTTGTTTTTCGAGAAAACCAAGTTGGACTGTATTATATCAAACTTGCAGAATCTTGACTGTTCTGTCATTAAGGCAAAAGAGATTTTCTTTCACTTAGTTCTAGTCTTGTGATATTTTGTCCCGTAGAGATTCTGTAGAGTTGATAATAAACTACAGCCGAAGCAAGTTTCAGTTTCTGACCATTTCTACATTCAGCCCTAGAGTAATAGGTGTATAAAAGAAAATTCCACTGAAAAATATCTTTTAGACTGAAGAAAACTAGTTTCAAATAAAAATTGAAGGAGGAAATATAATATTTTGGAGCTGGATCCCCCCCCCCCCCATCATTTTTTAGCAAAACATTCTTTTCCAGATAGGGAAATACTGATGGTTTGATGTTTTCTAAGTTCTTATGTTCCTGTATTGAGCATTGTATTTCAGAGTGGCTGCTAACATCGCCTTTTTCAGTAAGGCTTGGATAATTCTGCTATTCATAGCATTATTACTGTTCATTCTTCTTGAGTTTCACTAGCTGTGACGGGGAAAGATAGATTTGAGTATTTCTTCTTAACTCTGTTGGTCTTCAGGGAAACAAAACTGTGTCTAATTCTTTGATCTGGTCTTGTATTCCTTCGTTATGTATTTTTGTTGATCTTGATCTATCTTTTGAATGCAGTATGGACTAATAAACAAGCCTGCAACATGGTATTTTACAAGTCAATACTGGTTTTCAGAAAGGTAACCTGTGTTTTACCTGAGACTGTAGAGCATGGGAGAGATTTAAGTCTCACCTTACTACTGTTTTTTTAAGTCTTTTATCTTGAGCATCTCTGTGACCTGGAAGCACCTTGGAAGTGAAGCTGGTGTGGGATTGGGCTGGCTGAGGCCATGAGGTGTTTGTGTTATTTTGCTGTCATTCCTGCACATGAATGATTTGAAAACAAAGGCAGAGATCAAAAATATTTATATTGGGTAGTGCTGCTCGAGAAGGCAACAGATGCACAACATGTTAAGCAAAGGCAGTTTGTGGTGGTTGCTTCCCAGTTTGAGGTAAGCAGTTTATCATGAGTAGTGTGTCCCCAGGTGTCCCCACAAATGGCACTCTGGGAGATCACCAGAGACATTTCAAAGATAAGTAAGTCTGATGGATGGTAAAGTCAGTGTGGTGATTTCTGGCATGGTCAAGTACATACAACTTCCAAAGTCAGAAAGGGACAGAGGTTCTTCTGTTGCTTTCCTTTTCCTTGGAGGGCACCATGGCCTGTGCTGGAATGCGGGAGTCTTATCTAGCCCCAGATAGATGGAACATGTGGTCAGTTGTTTTAATAAAACTCCAAGGAGGATTTTGTTTACAACATTTTAAAGTGGTGGTTGATTAAACTGCTGTGATTTTGCAGATTCAGAAGATTGTTAAACATGTGTAAGTATCCAGTCGTCTTAATGATACTCAGCGTTAGCAAGCTATGAATAGAAATTGTTTAGTTGACTTCTCCAGTTCCTAAGGGGAGACTTGGGATAGTTTGAGTTAATAGAAAGGAATTACTGACACCCATTGTCACCTGTCAGGAGGGTAAACTTATGCTGGGTTTTTGTTTATGTTTTCAGAGATGATTCATTTCTTTCCTCAGTCTCGGAGGACGATTAGGAGTAGCTGGCATGTGGAAGTTTTTACTGGAAAGTTGAGATTAAAGGAGCTACAGAATATGACTTGTAATAATTGCCCTCAACTACAGTAACATCAGGTGGCTGATTAAATGCCTTGTGTAACTGTTGTGATGTGACATATTGTATGTAGTCAGAAGCGCAATTCATACGTTGTTCCATTAGTTTTGTTTCCCTTGGAGCTGTCCCAGTGCTCTGCTTTGTTTTTGAAAATTCACTGACCTGGAACTATGCATAATTGTGTTTTTCCCTCTTTCAAGTATGGTGTATATAGTAGACCATATTATCCACAAAGCTCAATTTTATTTTATTTTTTTTTTTAATTATTTTTTTTCTTTTCTATCCTACCTGGCTTGCTTTTAC
Source organism: Actenoides lindsayi (assembly GCA_025331215.1). Classification (NCBI taxonomy): domain Eukaryota; kingdom Metazoa; phylum Chordata; class Aves; order Coraciiformes; family Alcedinidae; genus Actenoides; species Actenoides lindsayi. Next base: position 152,229 of record WTSP01007384.1, on the reverse strand, counting down.
AACTATTAATATGTTCAATTTCCACAGAAGATTGCAGGTTACCTTACACTTTCCTGTTTGTTTGCACACACCTTAATGAGCTCTTTCTTGTTTTTGCCAGAGATGATGCACTGAGTCATTTCCACCAGAGGCTCCTGTCCCACTCGGAAGCAAGGATACATTAAAGAATAAAAGGTGTGAGGAAGCACCAGTGTTTTCCTCGCTAGAAAGCTAACCCCCAAGTGAACATATTGAAGATTTCTAGACTTGGTGGGACAAATATTTCTACCGCCAGTTTTATGAATACTGCTAGCTATGGCTGTGGAACTCTGTTTGCTGCTGCTGCTGTTTTGTGGAAGTACTATTTCAGAGGTACAGCCTATATACAAACCACCTCCTGGGACTTTGGATTTTGGATTTGTACCAGCCAAGACGTATGATACAGGTGCATACCATGAACCTGGGCCAATAGGGATTTTGTTTAAAATAGTACATGCGTTCCTGTACTTAGTCCAGCCAAATTCTTTTCCTCAAGGTAAGCAGAAACACTACTTGTTTTTTTTCCTCTCCTTTCTGTAAAAAAAAAAAAAAAAAAATTTTTATTGATGCATTCATCCTATTGTAGACACCAAGAGCATAATCTGGAAGTAAATGATATGATGGGCTTTGTTAGTAACACGTGTTGCAGCCTAGAAATGTGTGAAGTCCCATATAAAATAACATTTTTCTGCTAAGGGGGGGGAGGGAGAAGTTTTTAATGATATGGTGAAATTTCATAGAACTTTGCTTACATATCTCAAAGCTGTCACTGATGCATTTAAAGCTTCATTTTTTCTCAGCTGAAACTTTTTTCATAGCTATACTCAGAATCATGAGATAGGAGTAAAGCATAAACTGATTTGTATTTAATATTCAATCTGTAAGAGATATCTTTCTGGGATATGTATATTATGATAAACAGTCAGGTGGTTAATTAAATATCATGAGGTTTAGCCTAGAAAATGGAAACGTAGCAATTTGAAATAAATTTCATTTGTTTCCATATCTCTGCATCCATGGTCAGGTTTTATATAAGGGCAGTTCCATTACACAGCCACGAGTAACTTCTTGTTCCTTTGTAAACTGTCAGGACTCAAAACAGCATTTGTTTTGCTGAGTTTTTTTTTCATTCCTGTCCTACTAAGTAATCCCTTCTTCTAAGAGAAATGTTAAGATACCACAGAAGTGTGTGCTTATTTAGGCTGCGTAGATGAAAAGGTGCTTTGGGGAACTCTGTGTTTGTAGACGTGGTCAACTACCTTAACTTTCCAACAACTTAACTTTCAAATGCTAATGTGTTTGTATAATATTGGCATTTAAAATTATATCGAGGTGAAGCTTTAATAAAATCTAAGAATGGCTTTGGTTTGTTACCGATTCCTTTTGGTGGTTTAGCTGGAACTGTGTATAAAAGGTGTTTGTATTATTTTGTAGTGCATCTATCGATTTATGTATCAAAACCTTTAGTAGTTTAAAGTCTTAAATAAATTATTTGGTCACGTACCTGTATGATACCTGTGAACTATTATTTGCATGTATTTTTGGCATTTCTTCCATAGCTGTGGAAGAATGAGCTGAAATGAATTTGAATGAATGAATTCTATTTAGACAAGTTCCTGGAGTTCCAGGTGTTAACCAGGAGAGCCAAATCCTGGTCTGTTCCTTGCATGGTCTGTCTTCTGAGCAGATCTTGCACAAGGTATAATGAGGGCAATTGCATGAAGCTGGCAGTAGTGTCACCATTTGGAGGAACTGTTTCCAGATACCTCTGCATTTGTGGCTGCTTTACTTCTATTAAATACTCAAATGAACTATTTGCCTCCCTGAGAGACCTAGTATGTTAGGGATTGTCATCTGCATTCAACTCTTAGAAAGAGGCCATCAAGCCCTGCTTGAATATTTTATTCTCTTACGATTGTGAAAACTTGATTTCAGTGAGATATTTATTGTGTCTTTATATTGACAGGAATTTGGGCTGTAACCTTGTCAGATTTAATATTATGTATCCTAAGCATGTAAATAATCTAGTGTAGAATTTACAGTGAAGATTATAGTCCTGTGAGACTGCTTGTAGTAAGTTCTGCATCACGTAGGTGGTGTGAAATCCAGCATTAAAGAGTAAGGAGACAGGCAGAAGTAAATCAGTTATTCTTAGCTTTTAAGCTTTGAATATTTCATACCTCTTTTTCTTTCCTCGCAGATACTTTTTGCCAAATCAGTTATTTTTAGAAGTTTGGCTTTTATTATTTACATTAGGTGAAGCCCTTCTCCCATGCCCGCACATACCTCACTGCAAAATACAGATTTGAAGGATCATGTCAGTTTGAGTCATACCATTTAATTGGTTAATCCCCATAATCTCTTTTGCCATATGCTGTCCTATTTTCACATTCAGCGTATTAACGATATAGTTACATATTTTAAAATATTTTTTTTTTTAAACTGCCAACTTGAAATGGAGTTAATTCCGATTCAGAGATGAAAATAAACATAATCACAAGTGGGCACAGAAGGCAAGCCTTTTGATGCGTCTAACTCAAACCTCTGTCATTCCAGTTGGGGTGGTGCTTCAGAAGAGCTGGCCCCAGGTGATGGTCCGGTGTACTGCATATAACCGTAACAGAGCGGAGCAGTGCGCGGGACTTGCCATCGCTCGCTTGGACCTTTGATCTTAGTGGCCTTATATTTTTTTTTTCCTAGTACTTGGAAGTACTTGATGTTTGGCTTTCCAATCTACTGTTAATACTCTTATCTGAGGGAGAAAAAAAAAAAGTGACAGGATTGTTTATTTGCATGTAGATATTCCTGCCTTTGCAAGTTGTCTTTGTGCTTGCAGTAGTGCTCTGGTGGAGCCGAATAAGTTACAATGCAGCATTCATATGGCTTCAGTCCAAAGTATGCCCTTTAGGAAGAAAGCTAATATCAGCTCTATATTGTTATGATAAAATAAAATATGAACTACATCAGAGTCTTTGGGAATGTTTTTCTTAAAGTATTTTCATGCTGCTAAGCCTTAGCATCTATGTAAATGTTCTTATATGTTACTTAAAAGTTGAAAGGGATCATTTAATATAAAGAAAAAGTCATTTTGTAAGTTGGTTTTGTTTTGTTTTCAGTTGGTTTTTTTTTTTGAGTTAAATCTGAGCTGTTATTTACTCACTTGTAAATTTGTTCATGCCATAGGGTTTGTGAACATACAACTTTAAGTTTAGATTTAATAGGTAAGTTATTAATGGGATTAAATTTAGTGCTTGTAATAGAACCAGGGCAAGGAACTGTAACATTTTTTAAAATTTTTTTTAATTGCTGAATCTGTAAGACCAGCACTGTGCCCTTTGGATATGGTAGGAAACTAGTTTAAAAAAAGTGAACTAGGATATTTGATTGTAATGCTTCAGTGAGTGTAAATAGATACTGCTTTTAACTCCACCAAATACTTTTGTCCTCACTAGATGGTGTACTGGTGTAAATGGGAGTTAATTTACTCCGAGGTATAAACTGTTATGCAGGGAAGCAGCCTCCACTTTGAGTTAATGATAGACTGGAGTGGTAGAGACTGTGTTTGGTCACTGGTTTTCTACCTGAGGCTCTGTAGGTCACTTTAATCTTGCTGTGCCTTGGTTTCTCCATTTGTAAAATGGACACAACAGTGCTGCTACTCCTTTTGTTGAGGACTGTGTTGGATAGAGCATCATTATTCTTTGCTGTTAATAGCACTACTTAAGATCAATAGGTGATACTATGAAAATTGCAAGTTGCTTCTATCACTTGGGTAAGAGGGCATCTAACAAAACAAATTGTCAGTTTTTCTCTTCCTCAGAATTTGTCATAAAACTGAGCATTAATTTATTAATGAAGTCAGTTTGTGGTTGTGACATGGTACATATCATCTGTTGTGTTGGACGCCTTCAGATGTGAACTTGGTGTAGACAGGGCATGGGTCAGTATGGTCCTCAGGTTGCTATGAGTATCTTGCCATGGTTTTGTCTTTGTTCCCGTGGAAACCAGGTGTTAGGTGCACTATGAGGATGATAAACTAAGGTTCTGCTTTCCAGCAGGATTTGCAGAACAAAGCTTCCGCTTTGCAGCTTCTGACTTGTAATGAAAATGTGAAGTGTTCACAAAGGAAAGAACTGGGAATAAAACTCCTGCTCCTATTTTTAGGTGAAATAAGACAAAAACTTAGAGGCCTGTTTCCATTACTTTGTTGTCCCTGAATGTATTTCAGGACAACTGTTGTTGCACTTGGGTTAGGGTACAACTGCTTTGTCCCAGCTTCTGAGTGTTGTTCTAAATAATCCTGTTTTCACTGAAGAGTGACTAAAACTTTAATGTAAAAATCAAATGTTGAGTGCATATACTTCCTGGGACAGACGTAGTATGAAGAGTTAAATATACTATTTGCCCATGGGGGAACAAGAAGCTGGTTTTTAGACCTGGACTATACCTTTCAATTCTTTCTGTTTGTGAAGTCTCACTTGTTGAAAAGTTTGAGCATAGGACCAAGGATCAGAACTTGACTAGTTTAATGCAAAGTCCTGTCTCTGACCCGTTTTGGTCTTCCATTCTCCCCACCTGGTCAAGCTTCAAAGTAGCTGCCAATTGGGGAGTTTAACAGAGGAGTCTTGTGTTCCCTGTCTCAGCAGTTAATATCTCACATGAGGGTATTCAGCAATTAAAACGTTTTAACATAAAAAATAAATTGCAGAATTTAATGTGAAAATAAGCAGTATGTCTGACCTTGGTGCCAGGGGAAGGTCATGGGGCGGATCATCTTGAGTGCTGTTATGCATCATATACAGGACAACCAGGGGATCTGCCCCAGTCAGCGTGGGTTTATGGAAGGCAGGGCCTGCTTGACAAACCTGATCTCTTTCTATGACAAGATGACCCACCTAATGGATGAGGGAAAGGCTGTGGCTGTTGTCTACCTGGACTCCTGTAGAGCCGTTGACACCATTTGCCACAGCATGCTCATGAAAAAACTGTCTGCTCATGGGTTGGATGGGCGTACGCTTTGCTGGGTGAAACACTGGCTGGATGGCTGGGCCTAAAGAGTGGTGGTGAATGGAGTTAAACCCAGCTGGCAGCTGGTCACAGGCGGTGTTCCACAGTGCAGTATCGGGACCACTTCTGTTTAACGTCTTTATCAGTGGGCTTGATGAGGAGATTGAATGCACCCTCAGTAAGTTTGCAGACGACTGTTGGGTGGGAGTGTTGATCTGCTGGAGTGTAGGGAGGCTCTACAAAGGGACTTGGACAGACTGGATCAGTGGGTAGAGGTCAGTTGTATGGGCTTCAACAAGGGTGAGTGTTGGGTCCTGAAGTTGGGCCACAACAACTGTAGGCAACACTACAGGCTTGGGGAAGAGTGCCTGAAAAGCTGTCCAGCAGAAAGGGACCTGGGGATGCTGACTGACTAGCTTCTGAAAATGAGCCAGCAGTGTGCCCATGTGGGCAAGAAGGCCAACGGCATCCTGGCTTGTATCAGACATAGTGTGGCCAGCAGGACCAGGAAGGTGATGGTCCCTCTGTACTCAGCATTGGTAAGGCTGCACCAAGAATACTGTGTTCAGTTTTGGGCAGCTCAATACAAGAAAGATACTGAGGTGCTGGATTGGGTCCAGAGAAGAGCAACTAAGCTGGTGAAGGGCCTGGAGAAGTTGTCATACGAGGAGCAGCTGAACTGGGGCTATTTAGTCTGAAGGAGGCTGAGGGGAGACCTTATTGCTCTCTACATCTACCTGAAAGGAGGTTGTAGAGAGGTAGGTGCTGGTCTCTTCTCACATGTAACTACTGACAGAACGCTAGTTTGAACATTAGTGACTAGACAGTAGGAAAAATTGTTTTCACTGGCTGAGTTGTCAGGTACTGGAACATAGTGCCCAGAGAGGTGGTCGAGCCACCATCCCTGGATGTGTTTAAAAGCTGTATAGATGTGGTGCTTGGGTGTCTGTTAATACCGTGAGCGGAGAGATGCAGCAACACAAAAATCAGCGAGAGAGAGCAAAACAAGCACCTTTATTAATCTATAACCCCGTTTTATATACCGCAGCCCCATAGGGCGATTGGTCAGTGATCACCCATCTCCTAGGGTGATTGGCTAAAGTCCTACAACACCCATTTCAAAATATTTTGCCAATGTATCATAAACAGAACTTAGCAAAACACCAGGTGTTGGTCTAGCTTACAAAAAGCATCCTACTGGTTTTCATAACATGCTTGAGAAAGGCAGGATTCTCACGGAATATTGTGAGAACCTGAGAAAATCCCTCTGCTAGCAGCTTTTCAGCATCCATACTTGGGGACATGGCTTAGTGGTGGACTTGGTAGACTAGGGTTAATGGTTGGACTTGTTGATCTTAAAGGTCTCTTTCAACCTGGATGATTCTGTGATCTGTAGCTAGGATAGCTGTAACAGAAAATGCAAATGCAAAACCCTGTTGTTGTAGGTGGGTTTGCTGAGCTCCTAAGATACTGATTTTTTTTTTTATTTTTATTTATTTTTTAATGCAGTATCTGTGTTGGATGTCAGGTTCTAAAGTAAATAATCAAAACACACACAACCGCAGTTAAAATCTCAGTAAGTCAGAATTATTTTTGTGTGTCTATAAAGCTAATTTCTTTGCCTTTTGTAACTGTATAGTTTTTGGCTGCCTGTTTCTACCTTAGTTTTGCTTCCTGTTAGTAATAAATCTTCCACACTCCCCTACCAAAACAAAAATAAATGCAGGTGTCCTGAGTGTTGCAGCATTAGAGCTAAACCCAGCTATGCAAAGCTGGTAGTGCCCTTTTGTTTTTAAACTTGAGACCTTCCCAGGAACATTGGATGTGTCCACACCAGCATGCAGTGAAAGGGCTCTGCTCTGGCTTTGACTTGAGCTCTAACTGAGGTGCAGATGCTGCAGCCCAGCAGTATGAGATACGGCTCAGGTACCCAAAGCAATTATTGACCTTCTAGAAAAACTTACTACAATATTGGCTTTGAATTGTGTGAGGTCTCGGTATTAGATTGGCTGTGAAACCTCACTGATGTGATAGGCTGCTTTTTTTGAGCTAGCATTTGACAACTACCCCTCTGCTGCTGAGTTGGTTTTCCTAAAGCTTATGTCCTGGAGCTGGGTTGGGAGCATAGATACAATTGATGGTTCAGGGACTGAGAAAAAGGGAAGATGACCTGCTCTTCAGCAAGTCAGCTGTTAGATTGGCTGAGCTTTATTGTGAAATGACAGTTTCAGTAAGCTGTAGAGTCAGTGCCTTCACAACATTCCCCTGACTGTTTTTTTCCCAGCATTGTGGCTAGAGCTGTGATGTGAATTTAGAATAGTAGCTGAACTGTGTCAAAAGTGCAGGTTTCAGTGGCAGAGGTTATATGTAGCAAGTGGTGGTGGTGTCATTTGGGTAGAACTGGGAGAAGAAAGGGGACTTACAGTGCTCCTTTATTTGTTAATATGGTGTATGCATTGAAAGAAATGTTTTGTGTCTAACGCTGGAAATAACTGGGCAAGATGGAGCAGCAGGAAGGAGATGCAAGATAAATTAGTCTCTTCTTTTCTCTGCCCACTCATACGCATTTAAGGAAATAGTGTCCAAAAAATCATTGCTCATTTCATGCTGAGGAGTTAAGAGATGCTCTACTTGATGACATACCCATGTAAACAAGGAACACTCAGAACATTTCTGAAGCAGATTTAAGGACTGCTTTTTTATTTTCTTAAGCATCAAAAGAGTAATTCCTTTTTCCCTGAACTGTTCCAAACTGCAGACTATCTAACAGATTGCTTGTCAAAAGGATTTTTTGTGGACAGGGAGGAGACAGAGGTTTTAGGGTGAGGAGGCTTACACAGATTATCTACTAGGGGCTACCACAGAAAACTACAGTTGCAGACCGATGTTTCTGGTGTCTTCCTGCCTGCTGCTTTTGGATTATGTAAACAAAAAATCTCTTTTGCAGACAGGTATTATGTGGAAAATATGCAAGTCATTTTTTAACCAGTGTAGCATAGCTGATCATCTGAAAATCTTGCACTATACACACATCTGGAATCCTTTCTCTACAGTATCCTCAGTGCTTGCCCTGATTTGCTTTAATACTGCCTGCCAGCTGTGCTGGGGAGAAAAAAACATGCCTTGACAGTAATTGGAAAATGACTATCCAGTGTCACAATTTTGACACTGTTAGGAGGGGAGGGAAAAACTAATGAAAATGAACCTCAAGCAGAGTTAAAGGGAGTTGGGTTACTTTCTGTGGGGAGGGTGTTTGGAAGTGTCATTACCACAGATGGCTGTGGTAATCGGCTGGAGGGCACCTCAAGCACTAGTGCCTCTTGGAGATTATAATAATAGATAAAACTGACCTACAGTGGTGTTGTATTGAGACTCAGCTCATATTTCCTAAACCTAAAATGTCTTCTAGCCCTTTCAAATTAGACAGCTATGACCTTTCTGTCCTGGGAGTTTTTCATGGCAAATGGGTTGGGCATTTTCTACGTGAGGTACTGAGTTGGCTCAGGAAACCTGCTAATAGTTACAGAATGGGCACTGCCAGGTCAGTGCTTGAAACTGTCCTGGCTCAGTTCTGTTTGTCTGCAGACAGTAATCGGAGACACAAGGTACAATCTCAGTGTGCAGGGGATGGCTTCTGGGGGCAGCCGAATCCGGGGGTGCTGACTACAAGGAAGGGAAGGGTTGGAGGTACAGGATGATATGTGACAGAATGATAAACAAACAACAAGGCCACCTTCTAGGTAAAGAAGCTTTGTTGATAGGGTTTGCGTATTTTAAAAGAAAAAACCAAAGGTACCATGTTCTCAAAATGCCTGTATCTAGAAAATCCGTATCACTGTGTGTGTGTGTGTATTGGGAGTGGGTGTGGTAATGTTAGATATGTTCAATGTAGCATGGTGTCTGTGTACTAGCAATTACAGTAAAACACTCAATTAAGCTCTATGAGGATTCATTTTTCTTAAAAAAATTGTCCACCCCATTTAGTATCTCTCAGCAAAGGGATGAGCACCTTGGGCATCAACTTGGTGAAAGCCTAAGTTTTGTCTTTCAGATGCCAGTGCACAATCAGAGTACACCATGTGAAGAAGGCAGTTCTTTCTGTCCCTCCCTCTGTTAAAAGGAAATCTAAACCACTAAAAGGATAAAAGCTTATTTGAGACTTCCAGAGCATACCTGTTGCATCTTATATGGTGAGAAGTGGGATAGAATAGTTTTTAGGTCCACCATGTTCTTTGGTAATGTGTATCATGTGTGAACCTCTTTAAAAATTACCTGTGACTGCAGACATTTGATGGGGTTTTGGGCCACTCTGCCGAGGCTCCGTGATTTCATGGTTTTCCTAGGCTAATAATTGCAGCTGCTCTACTGTCCATGCTCCCCTTATATTTAATTTTTACAAGCTTATCTATCCCCATAGTGTTGAATCTCATTCTCTTTCTTAACTTGTAGTTCATGGAACTGACAGGGAGAGAGGGATGTCACTGAACTTACTGGAGTAATGTTTTCACGAGCTTCTAAGAGACCTCTCAATTCCCTCATCATCTTGACTCTGGTAAAGCACTTTTGAGTTAATCATGTGAGATACTGTTTGGATACTGTCTGCTCTTGGAAAAGCAGTTGTTTGACTTTCTCTTTTCTTTGTTATAGACCATTATAATTAGATGACAATAGCATAGCCCTCTCATTTTCTGTCTGACATTTTGCTTAGGTTGTCATTTACAGTGCAGCAAACTCCTAGATTTTGTTCAGTGAGAGCTTTTTCTTGAATGATGTCAGCCAAAGTAATAAGAATTTGATATATCTTTGCAAGAAATCTTTCCACTGTCCTCATAGTCAATATTTAATTACATTGAAAATTGCAAGAATGATAAAGTTTTTCCTCTCCATTTTTCTCTTTTTTCTAAATGAATATGTACTATTCAGAAGTTGCTGGAGCAAAATAAATGTGTAAGTATTAATTTTGGGATTTGCCATCCTTTTAACAGTACTACATCCTTCCATATAGGTATTAAAGTTTTTAAGTTTTTGCTTCCATTTCCATGAGTGAGTTAGCTTTGTGATGGAAGGGAAACCAGCTGCCACAAAAACCAGCTACTGTGGTTTAAGCTGACTAATCTGTCAGTGTACACATCTTAGTGTAAGCCTACCAGTTACAGAAAAGCCCTACAAACCTCCTTCAACACTTCTTTTTGTGATGTGCAGATATATTTCTTCTCATCTAAAATTAAATTATGACCTGTGTTGCATCGTAACATAGTCAAGATCTTTCTTTTCTCTGGAAATACATCAAATTATTTTATTCTTGTGAACTTCAAACAGTTACTACAGTTGTGAATGTGAGTATTCTTACTACTACTAAGTATTGCTTTGGCTGTTTAACTCAGCTGAAAGATGCCTGGGTGTACCTGTACAGAATAAATATGAGCTTGAAGCCTGGTCAGCTTTCTTCAAAGTAGCAACCTTTACTTTTGCTTTGATTTTTTTTTTTGAGTGAGGTAGTGATCTCTGCAGTACTTTGAACCAATATGTGTGAGACAGTTGTCAAACATACGTGCAAAATTGAGGCCCTGAAAGAAATGGGAAAACAGAGGGGGAATTCTAAGTAACTTCAGTGAAGCTGCCAGAAAGCCAGTTACTGGGGCTAATTAAAAGCTGGTATCAGCAGGGCTCCAGCGTGTCATTACCGATTATCTGTGTTCATGTTTCTAATAAATCAACTTATGCAATATAAGAGAGGATTTTCTGTGCTTGCCTCAGTTTACAGCAGCTTCTGAGGAAAGGAGTAGGAAATATGCTGTTGTTCGTACAGTCTAAATATTTACTACTTTGATTGAAGTTACCAGTCCCATATGTCTACACAGCCTACACTATCAAGTAGTTGCTCAGGCTGTGCAGTATGCTAAAGCAGACGAGCATTTACAGTGTACCAAGTTAAAGCTTTGCCGGTAATCTGTTGTAAATCCTTCCCAGATGGTGGCCCAGAGAGAGCTTTAGGTAGCTGCTGCAAACACAGTGGCAAAAAATAGCTGCCATGGCACAGACAGTGTGCTACAGAAGTTTTGTTGCCTTCAGAAAAAGAGAGAATGCCATTGCTGTGTGGAACACTTCTTCAAAGCTTTCTACTGGACTTTGTGTCTGTGTGATATATGCAAATTTATTGCAGCCTCCTAAGCAAAGATTTTTCTAAGGATTTTTCTCTTTTTGTTGTTCTTCCAAAACTTCGACAAGAACAGAACTTTCTTTGTAGCAAAGAACCCTGCAAAGGTTCTTTTTGAAGGAGAAATCTTTCATTCTAGGTGTCCTGTAACAGTCAATATTGTGGCGATTTCTTTTTTCTTTAAACCTTTTCCTGACCGGGCACTTTAGTGTTGTCTGTGTGTTGATGGAAAGCAGAATGTGCCTGAATAGAAAATGTGACTGCACTGAAGGAATGAACTCGCATCTAGGACATCTCTAAGGTGTGTGGATTTTCAGTGGAAGTCTTAAATTACCTGTTTGTTCTTTCTGACTAATAACCTTGAAGAAGCTGAATTTATAAAACTTCATTACTTTATCCATATTTTGGGGAAATCGGAGAACTTTCTGTTTGCAGAAATGAATTTCACTGACTATTTATCCGATCCACTGCTGTATAATTTATTCAGTGGATCAATGGTATTTTCTGTCAGGAAGGGTGCAAAGAGAGTCTTTAATTTCACGTTCTGGCCTGCTCATGCAGAAGATATTGCTGCTGTGCTGTTCCTCATCTTCACGCAATTAGTCCTATCTGTGCTCTGGTTAAAGCTCAACCTGTTCAGATCACTCCTGCAATTTCAATCCTGCTCATAGCTGGAGATCTCTTTATTGCCTACTTCATATTGTAGCTCTACCCCTTGTATGTGCCCATCACTGAATCCAGTATAAGCCAAGGCTCATTTGTAGGTGCTCTGGTAGCTTGTCCTTTCAATAAGCAGTAAAGCGGTATGTGCTTTACAAGGCTACCAAGACCTTAAAAATGCATTTACAATGTTTTCCCTTGTGTCATATTGTGTGCTACTGGGTTGTGAAACCAAGTCAAGAGTACTGTAAGATAAGCTTTTATCTCTTGCTTTTGGTCAGCACGTAACTAAAGAATGTTGAGTAAGAGAATGGGCGTAGATGGTGTTAATGAGAGGAAATGGCATACTGAAGGCAGAAGAGGATGAAAAGATTGGTTGTTGTAACAGATGAAATGGAAAGTTAAAATATCTAAGCAATTTAGTATGCTTTTTTTTTTTACCTCCATTCAAACAAGTTCTTTCAGCCATTGTAGAATAACAGGTTCTAGAGCTTCTTTTTGCATGGCGGTGGTGAGGTACAGTAGCAAGGTTCCTTTCTTATTTACCTTTTTTTCTTGTCCAAAGGCATGGCTGATGGTCCCAGATTATCATTTTTGCATATTATTTTTTTAATGTGGGTAAATAAACAGGTGATTAAGCAGAGGATTTCCTGTCACCTTCTCTATAGTGTAAGCAGGCGGTCTTGTGTGTGGGCTTCAGAAGCGAGGTAAGGTAGGTGTTGCTTAGGAGTTGCACTTGAGGGGAAGAAGGTCAGAATGGCCTCTTGCAAGGAGCAGGAGGGTGGAAGCCAAACCAGCCTGATGTTCCCGGTAACTCAAGGGAAAAAAAAAAAGGGAATTGTACAGGGAGATAGCTTGCTTAGAAAGTGTGGGAAGAGTTTATCTGAGAAGGCTGGCATTTTTATTTTTATTTTTATTTTTTTCTTGGAGACCAGGGTTGACCCAAGTCTGTCTGAGGGAGTCATGAAGAGGTGGGTTGAACCTTTTGAATCTGGAGTTGGAAAGGAACGGTCTAGAGTATATTAGTGAAAGCTTGGGTTAGACTCTGTGTTTGTGGTCTCTTGTGTGGGAAGTGGGAAGATCACTTCTGAGACTTCCCACTGGGGATACAGGGCGAGTTTTCCGCTTGCTCTGTAGAAGGAGGACAGATGGCACAGGGTGAGCAATGTGAAAGGATCGTCTCTGCACCAACATGCGTGGTGAAGTCTTTGATCACCAACACAACTGAGCTTCCACCTCGCTCTGCAGTGGAATCAGTGCCAAGTGGCCGCTGCCCAACTAGAGACAGGGAGTGTGAGCAGAGCTGTTGGGAAGTTGTGTGGAAGTGGAGGGCTCTGATTTACCTGCTGAAGAAGACCTCTTCAGTGGGAGCTAAATTTGACCATAGTAAAGGCTAATGACTAGAGGCTTTCCGACTTCCGGGAAGCAACCAAGGCCCCGCTCAAGTCCAAGCAAGTACTTTAAAAAGTCCATAAACTGAACTTGCATCAAAACTTGCTATAAGGTAGTTGAAAGATTTTTATCTTGGATGGTAAGTCTGAAAGGCTATTATAGCTTTTCTGGTTTCCTTGGACTTACAAGAGATATTCATTAGTCTGAGTCATAATTAGAGAGGGGGAAAAAAAAGTCAAGCTTGAAGTAATTTTAATTCATTAAGAGACTAATTATTGCTACTTATTTGTGACACTAAATGTGGTCGAACTGACCTATATTCAGAGAGACACTGAACTGTTCAGTGTGTGTGTAGTCCATAGACTATTACAGATAAAAGGGAAGGGGGTGAAATACTTTGATATGCATTACAATGACATAGCATTAAAGCGGTTATTAATTTATCAGGTGTATTATCCATGTAATGCTCCCCCCTTGTTCTGAAAAATCTCCATGCAGTGCAACATGAATGCTTCAGTCATGGTTACAGTTTTCTTGGAGTCTTTTTGGAACAGAAGCCTAACATATAATATTATTCAGAAAAAGATAAATTAATTTCTGGCATAATTTGATTAATGCTGGAGTTGTACTGTAACTGAATGGCCTCAATGGAATTGAGTGAAGATGAAGCATGGCATCCCCAAAGGTTTTACTCCAACTGTTTTCCTATCACCTAGGTTTGAAAAGGGTTTTTGGCAGTAGAATTTGTAACTAATTTATGTTGGTACTTAATAGCCAGACAGCTTATCTTTAAATTGCTATTCTTTTTGCTAACCCTTTCTGTAGAGCAGTTCTAAGAAGCAAGCCTGGTGTTAACCTCATTTTCTTGTGGAATAACGAGATCTTGAGCGTATGTACGCAACACGCGCCTGATGCAGGAGTTGATGATTATGTTTTCTTAACCGGGGCTCCTCAGAGACACTTAATATTTCATCACAAATTGCATTGGTAAATTAACAGTTCATCTGGCTAGCTAGATTTACTAGGGCAGATGGCATTTCGCATGTGTGATGAGAGCAGGAAGGAGACAGAGCGAAGCAGTAATGTAATTAGCCGTGTAAATGAGCCTCACAAGGTAAATCTCTTTAACCCCCGTGATAAAATGTGTTCTGTGCTAAAGCCTTGGATTACTGGTCCTGTGAAACAATGTGTGCAGCCGGTCAAGCCAAGATTTCAGAAATAATCCCGTTAATTTGAAAATAGAGGACACTACTTTTTATCACACCTTCCTAGCACTTTCGTATTTGAAACAGAAATCAGCCTGGAGATTGTACTTACTCTACCAGTAATGCAGAAGTGAGTTGTGTGGAGTTAGCTTAGCTTAGCTTTAAAGAAAAGCTCATTTGAATGCTAGAGATGAGATGTTTTAGCTAGGGAGGAAAGGTGCTTCATAAAAGTTAACCAAAATCACAGGCTGAATTAAGTCTGAGCTGTGTCTCTTCACTGTGCTACAGTGAACAGTGCAGCTGTATGTGGAAACACAGTGCTTGTGTTTGCACAGTACCTGGCACACGATGTTCCCCTGCTTAACCCTGAGGTAGTAGTTGAATACTATCAATATGCATAAAACCCAATAAAATCATAGAATAGCTTGCATTGGAAAGGATCTTTAAAAACCAGCTAGTCTAACACTCCCCCCTGCAGTGAGCAGGGAGACTCCTGATGCTGCAAAACCACTAAGGCATGTTTGTGCTTATAGATGTGTGGATGAGTAACTGCAGGTAAGCTCACGTTCGGTTATAGCCACAACTATTTTTTTATGGGAATATATATGACCCACATTTCCTTTGAAATTAATTGACTGAGATTGTGTCTAATCCGGTTGCTACTGAAGGCTTTTGAAATAGGAAATTCATGGCAAAGACTGGTCAATCACTGCGTGCTGCCTGGTGAGAAAAAACACCCTGAAGCATCATGTTACTCCTGAAAAATCATTGCAAAGTAATATAAGTAGTAAATCTGTATTCAGCAGGGAAATCTCACATTCTAGATAATGAAGGGTAAAAATGGACTGCGTAATAGTGGCCATTGTGCTACGTATAAAACCTGTATTGTTCTCGCTGTTTAACTTATTCAATCCACGTGGGAACTTTTTCTATCTATTTTCAGGCTTTCTTGTTTATTATAAGTGTTTTAGTTTCTGATGAATAGGCTTTAGAGACTCTACATTTCAAAAACACATTGAAAATGCTGTATTCTGCATCAGCTTATCATGGTGTGTTCAGGTTGATTGTCTTTTTTTTATTCTTTTTTTGACTGGAAGGCTATAAATTACAGGAATAGTATAAATAAAAACCATCAATCAAGAACATTCTGAGAAATTTAAGCATATCACAAGTTATCAGAGCAGTTTTGGGGTGTTCTGCGGGGGTTTTTGTTTGTGTGTGTGTGTTTGTTGTTGGGTTTTGTATTGCATCTTCTCCTTAAAGATACTCAAATTCTGACTGGACATGGCCCTGGGTTTCCTGTAGTGGGTGACTGCACTGAGCTGTGGGGTTGGACAGTCCTGGGGGTCCCTTTCATCTTCAGCTGTCCTCTGTTTCTGTTGAGTAGTTTTACATATCCATACACATATGTGTACAGATGTCCATAAATATATATGTGTGTATAGATGTATATAAAACTTGATGTAAAATGATTCTTTGTTTCATTTTCATTTTAATTTATGATGAGGACAAACACTCAACTAGAAGAATGGGTAAAAACTTTTCAACTTTTATTTAATAGGAAAGTCTAATGCTATTGAAATTTTATCTTGTACCAATTCCCAACAGTAGGAAAAGTATCAAAGGAAGCTTTTGTCAACAATAAAATGTAACTTTCTTACATGAGTCCTGGCAGTGCTTTTGCTCCTTCATCAAATAATTTATAATAAAAAGTCAGCATGGTTGTAGGATAACTTTGAAATAATTTAGATCAGAAGGGACCTCTGGAGGTCATTGGATCCAGCCCCTTTTCCATAGCAAAATGGACCTCTGAGTTGGGAGCCGCCTGGAAGTAAGGGCCAGTTGCTGGACACTCTTCTGCTCGGCTTCAGAGCAGTAGCGAGGAGGATGATGCCACAGGGTCCTGGGCAGTCAGCTTCTGTGTTTAACTGCACACACAGATGCTTGGTACTGCTTCATGCCATTGAGGATCACAGAAGCTATTCCTTTTCCTCCCTGCCCAGCGTATTCTGATAAAAGCTGGTAGAAATTTCTCTTCAGCAGCTGTTCTGTGGTGTGTTGTCACATAATGCTAAGTGGTTGAATAAATATGTAAATGAGAGTTATTTCAGCCCTTTTCTTCTCCTGCGTGCTAAAAGACATTTAGCTATAGAGAAAATACCTTTCATTATGTAATTTTTTGCACCAGTGCTTCTTAAATTTACTTATTTGGTAGGTGTATAGATATAATCAAGAAAGAAATGTTCCCTCCGCTGAAGAAGAAAAAAGTTGTCTAACAGCCCACATGAATTACACTTTTTTTTCTAACTTGCTTGACTGTACACCTCTTTGCCTCTGAAACTCTCAGAGACGTGGATGATGCCTGGGATGCTCTTGGTACAGGGGGGACTCTGCTGGTCCCAGCTTGTGAAATACCTCAGAGCTGCAGTGGTGACTCAGTGGTGTGTGCCCTTTCCTTCATCAGTCTCCTCACTCTCAAGCTGCAGAGCTTGGAAGGATTTACAGGGATGTAACTCTTCTGTTTGTCCCGGGTGCTTTTATTTTACATGTGGTTTAGGTTTACTCCTGTTACTGTGGGATCCAGCCTTATGTTCTAGCATATGTATGCTTGTTCCAAAATGAGATTGCCTCACCTTAGAGAGTCCTTGGTCATCTACTGCTAGCACACTTTGCATTTTAGAATATACTTCCCATCTGTGGATGATTTGTGGCTTGACACTCCTCTGATATGTTGACAGTCCTTTTTTTTTTTTTTTCTTTGGCAGTCTTGTTGGCTGCAGCTTCCTTGCAGGGAATATCTTCCTTGAAACAGCAGTTTTTGCCTCAGTGTTGTGTGTTTTCCTTCCTGAGATGTGGTTTACTATGAGGAGCTCCTTAAGGTCTTCTCAACCTGCAGATCAGTCGAGTCTGTGTTCCCTCTGCAGGTTTTTCAGGGGAGAGCACTATGGCTGCTGTTTGCTTAGGGGTTTGTTTTCCTGAGCCGCATACAGGATTACAGAGGTGTGAGATCACAGCCCCTGGGAACGCACTGAAGGTCTTTCATGAGTGCTACGATAAATTCTGAGAGGGCTTGGATTTGCTGGCAGATGATCGGGTTTGAACCTGCAAGCCCTTTATTGATCTCCAGGCTAGGTAACTTACTGGAGTTTTTTGTCAGGTATGTTGAGTTGCATGCAGGGAGACTAACAGTGGGGCAATAGCACCATGAAGTTCAGCTCTTGGGGGGCAGAGTGCTTCTCCTTGAGATGTAGTGTGCTCCTTTATAATGTGTTTCCTCTTGGTCAGAGGAGACCAGTTCAGTCAGTCATGTCTCCTGAACATTCAAACGCTGCTGATCGTACACAGCCTAGCACAGAGCACGCTTGGAGCTGCTGATGCCCCTCTGAAGCAGAGGGGCTGCTGAGCTGAGGGTTCCCCTCTTCAAGTGCAGTGTGTCACAGAAATGACCAGGAGCCACAGTTCCCAGCATAATTCCCGTGGAGTAGGCAAAGCTGTGGTAAGAGTAAGCTGATGGTGTCCCAAAAAGCTGATTTGTTCATTGCAGCTGCTGGGGTTTGCCAAGAGAAGCTGGTGTGGTGTAATGGTATTTTTAATGCTAAGTGGTACTGTTAACTTTCTACTTTCTTTTATTGGTGGTTGTTGTATTTTTTCTGTATTGTGGGTAAGATAGAAATGAGTGTGTTAGATGGAGCTGCATACACAGTAAGTTGTCATGTGTTAGGCTTTCTGATGTGTTTGGGATAATGCTGGCAATATGAGGGCCTTCTTCCTTGTACGATTCAGTCAAGAAGTCATCATTAACATGCTTGGTTCTCATGTTATTTATTTAATTCTGTATGCATGTATGTTCTTGTCATAAACATGAAGCAAAACTGATACTCATAACTTTGTTCAAATAATTGATAAATTTGTGATTAACCTTTAATAATGATGCTATGGGACAGAGGATAACTTTGGAAAAACTGTCACTGTATTTTGGTAAGAATTGATGAATTGGTAGATAATCTGATTATCTTTTGAATTCATAAAATATACAGTTGATTAAAAATGTTGGTTCTAGACAGGTTTATGGAAACACTTACTTGATTGACCATCCTGTTTATGCCTGTTCTTAATGTTATCTTGCCTATTTAATAATAGAATTCATACCATCCTCTTTCTCCTGTTTTTATTATTTATGTTGTTTAAAACTCTGAAATATTCTTGCTTATTTCCAGATCTCATCAGAAAACTAGTACAGCAGAAGTTTGGAAATACACAGGGTGATTATCAAAAGGTAAATTGTCTGTGTGTTCCTGCATAAAATACTGAAAACAATGACTCTGAAATTCAATTTTGTTTCTAAAAGAGGAAGTAGTATTTTAAAGTTATGACAGCACAATGCAAGAATGAGATTTGTGAATGATGTGTCTGATGGCTTCCTACAAAATTTCGGACCAAAACGTTTCAAAATATATTACAAAGAAAATTTCATAAGCCACTGTAAAGAAGCTACGCATAGTTAAGGCTCACTTAAGTTCCAGCTGTAATATGATTGTGATGTCTGTTGCACAAAGATTGAAAGCTCTTTGTGTCGAAAAATACTGCGCTTAGAGAGACCCATTACTGCTCGGCTCTCATGTTGGCTTCAGCTATTGTTCCTCAAAGAGCTAAATTTACATGCTGGTTCAGTGCCTTTGTAAAACAAAGTTTCCGTGGCCTACTTACATTTTAGTTTACATAGTGTGCTAATCACATCAGTGATATTTTCCTTTCTCTCTTTAGGTTTGTGATTATCCTGTAACAGTGGAAATTCTTAGGGTATTTGGTCGTAAAAAAAAAAAAAAAAAAGAACATAATGTGGATCTGACTTTAGGCTGTTCTCAGGGACAGTACCCCATCTTTGAAACGATGGCACTGTTTGAGTTCCTGTGGTAGGAATCTTAACCAGGATCATGCAATGGACATGTTCCTTCATGTGAGCTACTTCCTTAGAGTCCCTGCAGTGTGGTGTACCTGACAGGAAGATGACTATGGATTCTACGTACAGGCACTGAGCCACTGCCTTGAATCAGGATGACCTGAATGATCTTGAGGGGGGAAAGCCTTATGCTACCATATCATCCTGACCAAGAGCCTGTCACTCCAGTAGCCTGAAACATCTGCATGATGCTGAGTGTGTGGGTATTGTTGTTATGCTGCATCAAGTGACCCTTGCTGATCCCCTATGCTTGTCTGGTGGTGGTCTGTGAGGGGGGTGCATTGCAGATTGTACCTGCGCACCCAGGCAGAAGGTAGGGTGGACTTGGCTGGCAGATTCTTTGGACAAAACCATAAAACCATAGGTGGTATACATGAGTGCAAGTATAGTGTTTAACATCTACGGTGTAAGTCATGAGAAATTTGAGACTAATGACAGCTGTAATCCTATGGAGACACTTATTAAAATACTTTGTGATTGTAGAGTGGCAAATACAAGATTAGGTGTGCTTAGGAAGTAAAACAGATATAGGCCATTTATAGACTTTAATTTTGACCTAAATACAATGCAAAACTTTAAAACAAATTTGTAAAAGGAAAATCTATCAAGACAAGTGGAGAGTCCCTCAGAAGACAGAAACATCAGTGAGAGGTCGTTGTGAAGAGGCCAGCGTGGTGGTAGGTGTGCCCCTGGAGGAATTTCCACTGGGGGTAGAAAAGGGTGAATGTCACATAGAAATGTTGTCTGTCGTTTTGGTCTCTCAAATTCAGAGAGAATGAACTTGGAGTAGGATGGGTTCAGCAAGTGTGTGTTAGGATGATCTGGGAAACACACAGGTCATCAGAAGAGACAAAAGTGTTTGCTTAGCTTAGCAAAAGTATTGGTAAGGGAGGTGATTGCTCTTTTTAAGTATATACAGAGAGGAAACACCAGGAAGAAAAAACCTGCTATTTGGGCAAAAGATGGTGATGTCACAGAAGCAAAGGGGCAGAAAAAGGCTATGTGTATATCCATGTAAGATGACTCACTAGTTCGCCAAGCACTGGGAACAGCCCTTCAGTAACAAGAACAGAAAATCATCTGGTTCTGATATTTATCCTGTTCAATTTCTACTGGCATTCCTCTCTATCTTTTTATTTGTTTGGTTTTTGTTTTTTTTTTTAAACTTATTTTTAAAATGTGTTACTGACCCAGGAGGCCCTTCCCACTTCTGTCCTCCATACCTCTGTGTTCCCAGTTGGACTCTTACCATCAACGTCTTCCTGTCCCCTGTCAGGGCCAGCAATCTGCCAGGACAGCCCAGCAGCTGAGCGCAGCTGCTCTGCCTGCTCAGGGGGAGCCAGCTTGTTGCTGCTGCCATGGCTTTACTTCTTCTGGGAGATGTGCTTGCTTAAAACATCCATAATCATACTTGGTACCAGATTTTTAAGGGAGGGTAAGCATTTCTTATCCTCCCATTAAAAGTATAGTTCCAGATACAATTTTGAACATCTTAAGCATATAGTACAGTAGAAGCTTCATAAAGATGTGTGTGATGCTAAAAAAAAATACCTAAAACTTGAGAACATTTCTGATTCTCACACATCAGACCCTGTGTTGAGGGGTCTTGCTGTCTTTAGCTTGTCTGCTTTTCTTCTCTCTTCCATTTATGAGAAAGGGCAGAGTGTTACCAGCTGTCAACTTGTCATACAGAGATGAGGAGGAAAAATATGAAAAAATCTATTTCTGTTGTGGAAACAAAGGGGAAAATGGATTCTCCTGAAACTCCTGTGACTGAATATTTAGTTTTCAATGTTTTTATGAAATTATAGGTAAGAAAATTTCCTTATGAACCTGATAGACTTCTCCAGTCTTTCTAGAATGCTTTTTCTTTTTCACTTTTTAATGCTTTGAAGTAAATGTACATAATTAGTTAAAAGTGAGGGTGAATTTTTTTGTGTAACATGCTAAGGTCCCAAAACTGCTACTAAAACTGCTGGTTTTATGCTGAAATAAAATAGGTATTGAAAAGAAGTTGTTAGTCAGGAATATCATAAGTCAATTATGACAGGTGGAATTCACAAAGAAATTCCTAAACCACGAAAGTGATGCAATCTCTGGCCTTCTGTGAGATGATGGGAATTATATGAAACAGATGCTTTGTGCAGAAATAACTGGTCTGTTGTTGGTTTAGAGTATAAATATTTGTTGGACAAATCCTAGATTCCTTTCACTTACCAAGGGAAGCAGAAATTATCTGCTATGTATTTTATTGTAAATGATTTTCCATAATTATTTAATGGTGCTTCTATGCATTATTTTACTTTAGAAACTTTTTATTATTGTTTCTGTGTTGTAATTGTTTTGGTCATGGTTAATTATTCATGATTCACATGATTTGTTTTTGTGCATGCTGCCTGTGTATTATACACATTCTCCATTTGTTTTGACTTCCACAGCCAGAAAATGTTGTCCTGACTCTTCAGGTAATGTCGTATGGTAGTTGTATGTCTTTGAAAAGAAACTAACCCCATCTGTGTACCCTACTTCTGTTAAAACGTCCGAGACTGTTTTTAAAGTTATTTAAAATGTGTTTTTCCATCTAACCTGTTTTAAAGTTTACATTGCCAAATAATTTCTGAAGTGTTCAGCTAACTCGAAAACAGTAATTTTTTTCAAAATCTAGCCAAGTTCTTCTTCCAAGCATCTAGTTTGTATTCTTCAGAAGGGATAACAGCTTTTAACTGGCAGTTGACAATAACAATTAAAAAAAATAGATTTCATCCTAGAATTGGTAATTAGGTCAGAAATTTGCAACTCTGCTAATGGTGATGGTTGCTGTATCTGGATCAGTTGGTAATTAGGGATTGTGAGGGAGGGCATCAGCAAAGCTGGAACTGGAGCATGATTGATAGCTTGTGAGAAATTGTAACTTATTTTGCAGGACAATATACAGCCTCAATTATATCCTTTTACTGCCAAGCTGCCCTTGTGTTGGTGGATTAGTAAAACAGAAGAGGACTCAAAGTACTAGTGTGAGAATTAGTTCTTCTAAATTTGAAAAAAGAAACGGAGAAAAGAGATTGATCAGGGAGGAAAGACCCCTGGGGCATGCCCACACTGTGCTGCCTCTGTGTGCAGACACCTGCCCGGTCCAGTCCTGGATGCGTTGCCTTGTGTTCCAGGCAGAGGGAAACAGCATGGCCATCTTGCTGCTTGTCCCCTGGAAGCCACGTTGCCTTGCGTGGGGCTGTGCCAGGGCTGTTTGGCCCAGCTTCTCAGTCCTGGGGCACTTGCACTGCTTCCAGTGGAAAACCTAGTCAGGGTATTGCATTGCATCGGTCCCTTTCAATCCTGCCAGCTTTTGAAAGCATCGTTTTAGTAGCTGCTGCTTTGCTGTTTGGCAGCAGAATAAATATCTTTACCTGAGAGAGCTTAAAATCCACTCCTTCACGTTTTCCACTCCCTAAGCAGTTTTTACTTCAACAGTTTGGAGAAACCTCTGCCACTGCAATCGATCATCCAGTGAAGCACTTCCCTTTGCAGTTCGTACCAATGTTTATACTCATAACTGATTAAAAAGGAGAACAAACTAAGCCTCCCTACCCCCTCCCAGATGAAGTGTTGATCTAGTCAGCCTTGCTGACATTTGTGGAGCCTTTCTGGAAACAGATGTGACAAACAGACAATTTGTGGTCCAAGAAATCGAATGTATTAATTTTTAACCTGTTGCACTTTCATCAATTCACATTTGTCCTTTGTGCACATATTTCTCTTAGCACTCACTCCTGTAGTTTACCTCACCTATATTTCAGCTAAATAATTATTAGTTATTAGTAGTTAAAAAAGGATACATTACATTGTTTGTTTTGTTTTTAAAAGTTTGTCAATTATTGGCAAAATACACCAAGTCCACAACCTCAGTAACTTTATAGATGGCTTAGTCTGTAGATGGTTTAGTCTGTAGCTTAACTTTTAATAATTTACTCTGTGTTGATTGCAGTTACTGTGTGATATCTGCTATTACCACTATTTTTGTCTGAATTACAGGCCATCTACTATGAAATCGGTTTTATAGTCTCCGCAGCCTTGGGATTGCTATTTATTTTGTTACTGCCTCTTGTGGGACTTTGCTTCTGTATGTGTCGTTGCTGTGACAACTGTGGTGGGGAAATGCATCAAAGACAGAAGAAAAATGCTGACTGTCAGAGGAGCTGTTTTGCAACATTTCTTTTTGTTGCTTCTTTAATAATAAGGCAAGTGTAATAAAGAGAACAATATGAAGCTTGATATAGCACTAATTTTGCAGTGTCATATGACAGATAATGTTACTGTATTAGCCTACAGGTGCAGAAATTATTTTATTAGACTAAGTAATAATATTGCCTATTAAAGAAAACATGACTGCATTATAAAAATGCTGCTGCCATTGCTATCCACAGGTAACTATGTACTCACTCAAGAGGAATGTAGGTATGACACAAAAAACCCCCTCAGCCTGAATTTGGCAAATGAAATTTTTGCCAGTCTCAAAATGGCAATTGCAAAATGTTACGTTAAGCTTAGGAACATAAGACACTGTGTTCTGTGCTCAGTTCCCATCCAATAGAGAACTTGAGGTACGACATACTGCTTTGTTCTTGATAGTGTAGTAGTGGTCAGAAAAGCAATTGTGTAACCTCCCTCAGTACATGCTGTCCTCTGGATTTTCTTATTAGTTCAAAATACTGAGTTTCCATTTGGTCACCAAGTTGAAAACAAGCATGTACTTACTGTAAAATTCTGGAGTTTGGAGACATTTTTGTGCTGTTGACATTAGGACCATACTCCTGTGCTGGGTGTGGAATGGTTGATGGGGGACTCTATCAAGACTTTCCTGTAGATGCTTTCAAAATACATTGTTTGCTTTCAGGCTTTTTATTTTCCTTCAACTTCTTCATATTTTCACCTGACTACTGTCCTCATTTTGTGATTCTCTTAAAAACAAAACAACAACGACAAAAAAAAATCCAAGTTCTTTGATCTATACAGTGTCACTGTTTAGTCAGGTGGGACTTTGTCACTTCACTGTAATCTAGAATTTTTTCCTTCCTTTTTACTACTGTTTGCCATGACAAACTGAGACTTTGCCTATGCTCAGAGTTGATCCCATGTATGGGAACATGCTTTTTTTTCTCCCAGACATCACTAACAAACATGACACTAAAGTATTCTAAAGACTAGAAAGCTGAATGGTATTGTAGGTGATAGGTGCTTCCCTGTCATGATGACAAAACTAAAGTTCTTTGTAGTACAAAGGTGCCTTGAATAAAGTAAGTTATTAAATTACCTCTCAGCGTGCTGATACTGAAGGTAGCTCATGGAGCTTGCCTGCTGGCTTTACACCAAGCATTACAGGATGCTGTGTTCTGGTTATAAAGGCTGGTGAGCGTTGGCTGTTAGCAGAGAAATCAAGAGATTGTCCTCTCTTGTTGGTGTCTTTAATGTGTGCATTTACTGCCAGCTATTCTTACAGTATTAACCATATCCAGCGTTGACAAATGCTTCCTCCCAGATCATGACTGGCAGATTAGTGATCCCCAGTAACATGCTTTCCAGGACTAGGGAAACTGCCTCTTTAACTCATCCTTTTTTCTCCTTTTGTGTAAGGCATCAGGAGTATCAGGTGCTTACCCTAAGGGAGGAGTTGGTCTGAGGTTTCCACATAATCTCGTATGACTCCCTGGCTAAATCTCTAATGCTGTCAGTGCTGTGCAAAGCAAGATAGGACTTTACAAGGCTAATATTACTGACCTCAACCTGACCGAGCTCTCAGGTCTTCAGTAACTCTGTACCAAACAGAATTCTGCTGCCCTTCCTGGATCTTCTTTCACAAGGAAAGAGAAGATGCTGGGCTTGGATCTATTTAAGCCCCTGTCAGTTTGTATCCTGCTACAAAGAAACACAAAAGGACAGTCTTGTTGGTAGCTATTGCCACAACAAAAAAAATGGAGAAAGCCTGAGACTTACTTACAATTGTTTCTTCATTTCTTTTACTGTTCTCAGACTCAAGTCTTCTTGTGGATTTATACTCTTATTTTTTCCCACAAGTTACCATGCAGTTTCGGCTTAGGTGGAGGATTTACCTGTAGTTGTTCTTCCCAAAATCATGCTTCTGAAGGACTGTGCCACAGCAGAATAGATAAGCTGTGACAATAATCCAAATAATTTATTCCTGTGCAAGTAAAATGCTTATAGCTTCTTGCAGACAGAGCCAAAAGAACAAAAACTTGAAGGTCTCTGCTAATACAGGGTTACATCAAGATGTGCCACGAAATCACTAAGGTGGGTCCTCTCCTTGTTCAGGTACAGTTTGGAGTTCATGCAGAACTGGAGGGCTCCTTTGGGAGTATGTCTCCCAAACCCTTGCCAGGTGACTGGAATGCCCTAGACTCCTTCACCAAATGCCATGCTCTTTCAGAAGAAGCATTTAGCAAGGCAGGCATCCATCACAGTACCCTGAAGCCTCACATCTGCCAGTGGAGCTTTTCTTTGATGGCCCTTCAGAGTCTTTCCCTTACTAATATGCTCTACCATGCATTTAATCTGTCTTTCCCAGCCAAGGAAAGACACTTTGGACCCATCTTTCCACACCGACGACTGACAAAATAAAAAATATTAATAATAAAAGAAAAACAAAAGAAAAAGAAAAAAGTACCCTGAACCCTCACATCTGCCAATGGACCTTTTCTTTGAAGGGCCTTCAGTGGAACATACGTGCAGACACCTGCTGGAAGGAACAGGAGGGATTTCTAGGGGATGGACTTCTTCAGGGTTACCATCTAAGTGTATGTTCTGCATCTTCCTCTCTCTCTCTTGCAGTGCCAGCCATTCTGGAATTCTCTCAGATAAGGGATTAGAACTTTGAAGAGCAGAAAGCAGGAGCCATTCTTTACTTTTTTCTTTTCTTTTTTTTTTTATTATTAATATTTATTATTTTGTCAGTCATTGGTGTGGAAAGATGGGTCCAAAATGTCTTTCCTTGGCTGAGAAAGACAGATTAAATGCATGGTAGAGCATATTAGTAAGGGAAAGACTCTGAATGCAGAGCTTGCAATAGGTTGTGTATAGAGGCAGTAAGTCTGGAAAACTCTAGTAACATGGGGTGGCTTTTGTACATGTCAATATGCAAGCTCACACTGATATATATTTTAGAAGATTTCATCTAGTAGATTTTAATCATGGGGAACATTATTTCTTTTCACTTTTTCACTGATACAGTGCTCTGATGATTAGGATAAGGCTTTAATACTAAGTTCACTGGTATGATATGTAAAGGAAGTACAAAGATGACAGATTTTTAAAATTATTTTTTTAAAAGAAAATCGCTCTATGCAGATCTGTATGTGGGAAGTATACTTTCCTCAAGCAGAGGTAGAAGAAAAAAGTCACAAGACTTGTGGTTACATGCGCAGTTGTTTAAGTAAATAGGCCTTTAATGTGTCATTTTCCACTTTGTGTTTGAGATACTTCTTTTGATAGACTGAGTCAAAAATACACGCAGCGTTTTTGGTAATTCACAATTTTTATACATGAATGTTGTCCTACAAAGTAGGATTCTATTACTAAAGAGCACATGCTGTAGAAATAATCCATCAAATAGGTAGCTGGGTAGGTTTGATATTCCAAATACATCATTAAAACAATTATGTACTGTTCTTCAAAGGTTAACTGGGAATTTAGGGACAGGGACCTGCTATTGCATCTTATTTCCTAGTCATCTGCAAGCTTAGGCAAACATATTTGGAAAGAAATGTAATTTTACTAGTTCTTCTATGTCATAAAGGCAAGGAAGAGATGTTTGATTTTTAAGAAAGTGTACATCTCAATACCAAATTCTATACTGGTGATAGAAAGTGTCCTGTCCAATGGATAGAAAAACACGTAGTCTGTCTTCTGTCCTTCCATGAAAGCTTGTGTTATAAACAAGTTCTTTCTTGAAGTTGTGGTTGTTATTATTTACGAAGCTATGGATAGCCAAGTCTGAAGGGAGTGATACTAGGTATCTTGGGAAGTACCTCCTGAAGACTCCATAGAAATCTTCTTGGCTTTGCCAGATTAGTAATACATGTTGTTCAGAACCTGGGAATCAGCATTATCTGAAAGGATCGATGACAAAGTTGGTGCAGAAATCTCTAGCTCATTATTGTCTTGAATTCATTAGCTACTACTGAGGAAGGTGACATTATTCCAGTATATAAATCTGTTCAAGGTTTTTATTCTGTGACTTGAAAATTTTGCAAATGCAGCTAAAGGAAAAGCTTGAGTCTCCCCCCTGCAACTGGAATAGTAACACTTGTAGCAGTCTGTGAAACCTGACAAGAAATTGAGCATGGAATATCTGAGTCCTGAAGAGACTGTTTAAACAGTTCTCTAACCTGTTACAGGAAAAGCAGTGTCCTTTTAATTCCTTCTTTATGACTTTCTCCATATTGAATATTGACTCAAGGCTCAGTTATATAATAAATAGATTTTTTTTATCCTCTCTTATGTTGTGTGTTTATTTAGTTACATTCAGAATGCAGTCGCAATTATTCTGAGTGCCTTGTCTGCCTAAAGCATCTCCACTATCTTGTTTCCTCCCACTCCTTCCATTTAGGAGACTGAAAAGAAAAATGATCATGCTCAAGTCTTACAAAGTACTGTTTTGTTAGCTTCCAATTGACCTTTCTGCTCTGTGAGCATAACATTGAAAGGACATAAAGGTGCTGGCTGTCCAAAGAACAAGGATGTTGTTGTAAACTCCAAACCTCAGAGTGACATACAAATGTTTACTTTTCCTAATAGCTTGAGATAGTTTGTTTTCCGATTTAAAACCAAAAAAAGAAAGAAGAAAAGTGTTAAAAACAATTACCATCGCTATAGAGTGAAAAGTAATGTGTTGCACGTTTCCAAAATGAAACTTCTTACTTCTGCTTATGTTGAAAGTTACTCAGTTTCTTGGCATTTCATGCACTCTGAGTTCTCATTCCATAGGTGGTAGCTGATGATAAAAACTGCTTGAATATTACTTGCATTGGAAATTAAACTCTGCCATTTGCTTTAGCTAAGGAAGTAGTAAGATAAACATTGCTGTCCCCTTGCTCATTAGTGATTTCTGGGAATGTAGTTAATAGCCACTTTTGAAGACACAGCTGTAAAATTTT
This sequence comes from Actenoides lindsayi, assembly GCA_025331215.1. Classification (NCBI taxonomy): domain Eukaryota; kingdom Metazoa; phylum Chordata; class Aves; order Coraciiformes; family Alcedinidae; genus Actenoides; species Actenoides lindsayi. The sequence goes on along the minus strand of WTSP01007384.1, from coordinate 123,666 downwards.
GGCTAGAGAAGCAACTTATTTATGTCAAGCTCTGTCATCCTGTTCTGAATGGTTTTGGATATTGAGAAAAATATTAGTGAAGCGATTCTAATAGACCTGTACCTGTAGTATATAGTCTTGACATCTTTCTCTGTATCATGCTCTGAAATCAGAATTTTCCTACTGAAATTATTTGTCAGAGAAGCAAAAATTCTTGTAGTTGAGACGAGTTTTACCAAGAGAACAAGCCTTTACATTGTTTGAGAAAGACAAAATAGGAAAAGCAAAATAAAGATGAAGATTTGGTTTGGGATCGCTGATAGAGAGGAGATGAGCATCGTCAGTGTGTTTGCTTCTACCTTGCCAGGATGTGCAAATCATGTTAGTTTAAGTAACTGTTTGTCCTCCACCTTCTCATCTCTCAATTATGTGACTGTATTATGACTTCCTTTGAATATGCTTTCTTCAGATCAAGAATTATACTTATGATACATATTTTCCCCATAGAGAGGCTGATACGGATTTTCTCATAAGTCTTATTTAAAAATAGTAGTATTTAGGTATTCTTGACACCCTAACTCAGGCAGTTTGACAGTCTGAGAAGTGTACAGTACCATTTGTGTTAGTAACTTCCTTCTGTTGTTGGGATGTCTGTAATCACCTTTCAGGTACTGCCTCTCTAGTATTGAGCTGTTGTACTACAATGCAAAGAAAGAGACTGAAAAAAACGTGCTGTCCAGGAATTGCCTGTAATGTACCTGACTGCAGCTTCTAGGCAGCGTTTGCCCTTTGGGGACGTTTCATGTCTTTGTTGAGTGGATCTGTGCTGTCTACTAGTTAAATCTAGTTAAATAAGCACAAAGATAGTGCTAAACCCACCAAGTGAGTTTGTAGTCAGCCTGCTTTTGGGGCTGTTACCACTCTGGTGGTTACTCTTGATTTTTCTGGAGCTTGTCTGAAAGTTTAACTGTTGTGTATGTGAGATGTTTAAAAACAAAGTAATCCTTCTATTTATGTCTATTCGACACCTAAACTAAACAAAAAACTAAGGATCATGTATGCTAATAGAACTTTTGAAGCCTCTCGTGGGGACTTTTAAATGCCTTTTTAGTTACTGTTTGTGTAGATCTGCCACACTGTAATTAGAATTTTACAGTGGGGAATGATCAAATAAAAAATAATCAGTAGCAGTGCTGACTGGAAGCCTGTCTCACTTTCCACTTTTTGTTTTAATATTAGGAAACACTTATATCTTATTTTAGCATTAATAGGGACTATTTGTGTGCTTTTAAAAGACCTATGCAATTATGTAAATAAATTGGGCCATTATGAGTAAATGTTGCGGAAGTTTTCCTTCTGAGCATTTGCTTGTAGCTGTGTCAAGGTGAATGAAACTTGTAAAAGAGCCTAACATTTCTAAGTCTCGTGCAATTTGTCTAGGCTAATCACATTTTCTGACAGTATCAATGCAGATGGATAAGGAGCTGTATGTTCATAACTTCTGAGGACTTTTTCCTTTCTGTTTTTGAATTAGTATGATATTGGCCCTTTTGGCTAATTTCTCTACTCTGCCGTGTGGTGCATTTGAGAACTTGAAGTAAGAAACAGAGAATGTGTAAAATTATGGAGACCTCTATTTTGATAATGTTGACCTTTTTGGTTGTGGGGTTCTTTTCTGTAGTTTTTTTGTTCTGTTTTATATCAGAATGGGCATTTACGGTCATAAAGAAATCTCTATTATCTGTATTTTTTTGTAGTGTTGGAGTTCTCTGTGCATACGCTGCCAACCAGCATTTAACTAACCAAGTCCGAGGAGCAAAGAAACTGGTTAACAGTAATTTTAAAGATCTGAAAGTTTTCCTTAACGACACTCCAGCGGTAAAGAATTTTTTCTTTATGGGGAGTGGGGGTGGGAGGGGAGAGATGTAAGAAAGTAGTATTGCAGGAGATAATTGTTGCTTTCTCCTTTGACATAAATCACACCTGCAGTATTTTGCTTATCCTTTGTGTGTCTGTGTTAAGAAATAGAATAAATGATGCAAGGTAAGACGTTTTCACACAGCAATAGATGTTTGAGGGTTGTCCTGATGGATCAACATTCTTTGAGCAACTTTTGAGCTGTACTCCTGGAGTATGCTGTGATGATGCTCGTAGGCCCTTCTCCTACTGGATTACTCTTACTCCTTCGCTAGCAGCAGGTGAATCATTTGGAAAAAATGGTTTTAAAAGGAATACATCTTTAAAAAAAACCCCAAAACATGGAAACTTGGATTCCTTGTTGCTCTTTCTTGTTTCCTTGTATTTTGGACTTACTTGTATGTGCTGTGAGATTGAGCTACAAGAACTTCTTTTCCACAAGTATTTCTGACTGTTTTTTTCTGTAAACCGGTGTCATACTGTGCTGTACTGAAGAGGAAAGGTTCTCTCCTTTTATAAAAAGGAGTCCCAAAAGCAGTCCTCTGCATATCTTTTTTGCGTCAAAAGAAATGCTAGTAAGGAAGACTTGTAAACATTCCCATGTGCAAACTTCAGTTCTTTATGGATTAAGAGGAAAAAAAGTCCTATTACCTTGGCTTTCATTACTTTTAATTAATTTAATTAATCTGTCTTATTTCCGCATGACTGCTGAATTAGAGATAGGTGGAATTCATGCAGTTATGTGGGATCCATGAATGTGGTAACATCCCAGTTACAGTAACTCTGGGCCATTTTTCTGCTGACAGGACTATATGAGAACAGGAGACATCTGGGGAATGCCATTAAATATTTCCATCTCTGGAGTGGTTCCCTACAGAATTATTCGTTTGTGCATGGTGGTGTAGCAGTCTGGTGATTGAGGAGTATGGCAGGAAGCGGGAGTCACACCAACAAACTCTCTCCTGAAACAGAGTGCCTTTTGTCAGTCTGGAGCCGACTCGGAGCACAGAAAGATATAATCCAGTTGCATCAGAAACCCCTAGACTCCACATCATGCTGAGTTCTGGCAATAGGAAACGTCAGAGTAGAAAATCTTGTCACATACAAGTAACCATCTTAGAAAAAATCCTCAGACACTAGCTAAAAAGATTACAAAAATGCATGAATTATTGTATTTAAGTGTCAGGACTGGAATGTTTGTGCCAGGAGTTTCTTGAAGTCTCAGGTAGTAGGTTCTTTAGTTTTGATTCAGGATTATTAATTTTTGATTTTAGACTTGATGACACTTAATGATGCAGCCATCAGATACATATTCTATGTCATTTTGTCAGACAAGGTACATGAGTATCATGTGCACATGCACATTTTTAAGAGTTTCTTGAAGGGACAGGAGGACTTCAGCTTCTTGAAAAAGTTGTAGAATCTAGCTAATTGGCTGTAAAGCTCTAAAATCCTAACTAATGTCCTTGACTCATCAGTATGAGGTGTACAGCATATAAGAGGATTTATAAAAAGAAGTCACATTAAGGGTTCATGTCATAGGAGATTTGCAGACTGTAAGTATTGAGCGATAACACTGTTAGTTATACAGAATCACCTTTTGTCTGTGACATTGCTGGAGACCGTGCAAAACCTGTAGCCCTGCAAAATTTCAGTCCTTAGGTTAGTCTAAGAAGACAAAATAAACAACAGAAGTATACCTGCAGTCTTCTTAGTAAGAAACACTCAATGTTTTTCCCTTCTCTTTTAGAAAAAGGAGCTTTGTCATTTAATTGCATCCACTGCTGTATGATTGATAGGTTGGTTTAAGGGTTTTTTTGCCTGTTAGGTTTGGGGTTTTTTTTTCTTTACACAAAGTTTGAGTCTGCAAGAGAGGTACACTGGGGTACACATTTCAGTCACTTCTGAAATTGGAAACCCATTTGTCAAGTGTGTTAACTTTTATATTAACTCAGTTGGTGTAGGATTCATAGTACGTTATTTTAAACATGCAGAAATCAGCGAAGGCTATTCAGTGTTTCTGCAAAATTAGTATAGTAATATTTCCACTTGCGATGGTTCTTTGATACAAACCCAGGATCTTTTGTCCAAACCCAGGATCTGGGTTTGCTGTTTTATGTTGTTGCGGTGTCTTGGTAGAGCTCAAGTTGTGACTGGGCCAAATCCACCTGGGGGTAAGGACAGCCATTTCCATTAAGACTGAGCACCCAGCTTCTTTCTCCAGGAGAAGCTCTGAGAGGCTGACCAGAGGCAAGCCAGTCTGGTTAGTGAATTGCTTCAAAATTACCACACACACCATCTTGCCCATCAACTTGCCACTTGCCTCTATGTGAAGGAGGAACCAATGCTACTGGAAAATCAAATAATGGAGATGAAGACATACAAAACCTGATTGGCCTGACTGACTTGAAGCGTCCTAAGGCCACAGTTCCTGCTACTTAACAGTTTTAAGCTGAATCGTTTACCCCAGAGATGTTCCAATCAAGTAGATTTCCCAATTACACACATCTTTTATTACATGCAGTTCTACCAAGCAAGGTTTTAAAATACTTACTTAACTGAAAACAGTAGAGACATAGGGTTTGCACAAATATTTTGATTGTTCCAAAGTGGTAGTTTAACGTGTTATTTAAAAGTATTACTTTTTTCAGTTATTTGAATATGGCTTTTTTTTTTTATCATAATCTTTACAGCAAATTGACTACTTGGTGAGCCAGTACAACACAACTAAGGATAAAGCGCTCTCTGACCTAAATAGTAAGTACTTTCATATAAAGGGGTTAGCGATGTGTATTTAAAGACTTCACTAAGATGATGTAAATAGTTCATAATGCAAAGAGAAATTTTATTTATGAGAATATGGTTTTCAAGCAGAAGTGCTATTTTCAGTGGTAAATGAGACTAAAACTTCAAATTATTTTCACATAAAGTTTCTCAGAGCTGGTGTAATGCATATTATTTCCTTAATTAAAAGTCATTTATTAAATTACTTATATAATAAATCAGGTTAATATTTTATTTTCCTTTTTATAGTTCAGTAACCACTAATACTTTTTTTTTTAATATAATATTATTCCTCATTTTATAACTGTGGAGTCAAATGTCAAGGAACAGGACTACCACTTGTTTTGATGGTCCCAATGAGTGAGAGATCTCTGTATTTGTTTATTGTTGTTGTTATACCTTTGTCCTTTACTCAGCTAGAAGTTGAGGTATAAGCTTATCTTCTCTTTAAAGCTGCTTAACGTATTTGCCTCTTCAGAATGAGCAGTTGAAGAGCAGGATAAAAAACTTGAAGTACAACTGCTGCACTCTCCCCTGTAGCACAGTTGCAAAATGATGCATTACTTTCTAAAGCTTTAAGTAAACAGGAACAACCAAACCACTGATTTTATGTTTTGGTTTCTTTGTTTGGTTGGTTGGTTTGGTTGTTTGTTTTGGGTTTTTTTTCTTGGTTTTTTCTTTTTTTCTTTTTTTTTTAATTTAAGCATCACTTTCCAAAACTGTTGCTGGGATCAAACTATGCAACTGTGGCAGCACACCACTTACAATGAATTGGTTTATCATGCCCAGAATCTATGCTTCTGTCTAGATTTAAAACTTATTTTAAAGGTAGTTTTCAATGAAGTCAGCTTGGCATACCCTGAGGTCAATGTGACTGGTCTATATTTTGCTAACAAAGTGCGTTGAATGTGGGTGTGAAAATAGTAGTAGTATTCCCACTTAATTCTAGGCAGGAAAACTCTGGTCTGAGAAAATGTGTGCCATCTTTAAGCCAATAACAATAATAGTAGTAATAATTTGACATCTGCATTTCAAATACTAGGTTATAGCTTCCCAAGCATTCCAAAACCAAAATTTCAATTTACATATTTGTTGCCGTGCCAATTTAATGTGTGAACAGGAACATAGGTGTACTGTGAGAGTGCTCATCAATAAATAAAGGTAGCTTTTGTTTCCTTGAAATACCAGAATTAAGTGTGTGACACCTGGGGACCAAAGGATTTCATTCTAAGGGAATCAAAAGTAGCATGAAGCCTGAGAGAAATGTAGGTGATTTCAGTTTGCCTACCCTAAGGAAATGCTGAGAAGTGTTTTCTTCTTGATAAAAATTCCCATCCCAAGCCAGACATGACAGTTCTGACAGTAATGCATGCCTATGTAACATGCAGTATTCCCATCTCATCAAGAGCAAAAACCTCAAATAAAGCTGTTTAGCATGATCTGAAAATGAAGGGGACCCAGTGGCTACCTAAAGGATATGTTATATTAAGATGCTTCACCAAACTCTGATCAGTGTTAGTGTCTGTCTTTTTCACAGAATTACAGGATGGTAAGGGTTGGAAAGGACCTCAAAAGATCATCTAGTCCAACCCCTCTGCCAGAGCAGAATCACCTAGATTAGGTCACACAGGAACGTGTCCAGGTGGGTTTTGAATGTCTCCAGAGAAGGAGACTCCACAACCTCCCTGGGAAGCCTGTTCCAGTGCTCTGTCACCCTCACCCTGAAAAAGTTTCTCCTTATGTTTACATGGAACCTCCTGTGTTCCAGCTTGCACCCATTGCCCCTTGTTCTATCACTGGATGTCACTGTGAAGAGCCTGGCTCCATACTCCTGACATTCACCCTTTACATATTTATAAACATTAATGAGGTCACCCCTCAAGAAATTTATTAGAGGTAAAGGAAGATTGACAGTTTGAGCTATTGCAAGTTAATACTTTAATGATGTTTCTTTTCAGTTTGGAGCTAGGAATTGTGGGGACTCAAGTACAGTAGGCTTAGAAGGTAATCTGGAATCAAGGATGCAATTGGCAATCAAGAGACAAAATTCTCTGAAGTTAATTTGGAGCTGATTTTTTTAATTTTTATTGGTGAATCACAAGAAGTATAAGCAAAGTATGCTTCTGACTGGGATCAGGTTCTACAGTGCCAGAACTGCTACTGCCATGCATACTGTGTCATGAAGCAAAAGAAAGGTTTATCAAAATGCCTGTGTTCTGCTCTTTACATTTTTATGAACAGATGTGTTTATCGGTAGCTGTATTAGAAATGAAGATGCATTTTTCTGTTTAGGCTAAATTAAAATTGTATCAATCTTGCTGAAAAGCATCAGCAAAACTTTGTAGAAAACAATGTGGAAGTAGTATGCATCTTTTCAGAGAAAGTCTTAGAGGAAGGTCTGGGAAAAGATTCTGTTTGTGTTATTAGGTTGTATGAGTAAACTTTCCTTTAAAGGAAAGGATCCAGTATCCAAAGGTGAGGAAGCACATGATCACGGGAAGTCTTAAGTTGTGGCTCAATGGCAAAGTTCTGTGAGGACTTAGAAGGGAAGCATTGCTTTGGATGAGTGGGATGGCACAAAGTTTGGTGAACAAGCAGAGAAGTGGGTGGGTCAGTCCTTTCCTCAGGGAAAAAAGCAAGTGTGCAAATTGCCATCTTTAATACAAGCTGTGTGGAAGTCTGTTTTGGAAATTGCATTCTTCCTTAAATTGTTCTTTCACAGAACTGATTTTGTTCTGCTCATGTTCTTGCATAGGCAGGAGCAGGCAGTAGGATAGATCGCTATGTACAAGAGTAAAGGCAGAAACAAGTAACACTCT